>CM064525.1:33490268-33643547 GCA_032716605.1 Paralithodes platypus
ACGCCAGATTCTTGTGGGGGCCACTGGAATGATGAAGGGCCACCTCTCTCGCGCAAGATTATGGCCATTGTAAAATAGGTTCACCGTCAGGCGGAAGATGACCACTCTGATTAACGATTGCACTATATGCGACATCGAACGAACCCTAGACCACTACGCTTGGCCCGAGTAGTGCTGCCCGTCGTGCTGCCCACCGCCCTGACCGCCGCCATGGAAGCCCTAGGTGCGCGCACGCCCCTCCCAGCCACATGTTGGCCGTGGTGCGTGCGTGGGTCACCCGCTGGCGCTCATAGTCAGCGTTTAGACAAGACCAATTCTAGGTTTTTCAGTGCAAAGACGTTAAGTTGATGAGAATGGATACAACCCTGATGTGCCGCCTTTTGATGAAGGTGGACTCGGAGGGTTCAGGCATTACCCCCAATTTCTCCTGCACGGCCCCAAGGCTCCCACCACGAATACGAATTATTTGACGGCCTTCTTTGATGAGGATAGTTGGTGGTAGGGATATGGTGTAAAAGAGACAATGAAGCAGCACCAATTCCAGGTCCACTTTTTGGGAAAGGTGACCAAGGGCCACATTGGGCAGGGGACCCCAGGGGGATCATTTAACGTTTTTGTTTTTATATTTTTTTTGAAAGTTTGTGTTTTTTTTATTAATTTTTTTTTAACGAGTTCATGGTGTTCCTGGCACTCACCATGCTAATGCCTCATGTTCAAGAAGCCATATGGTTGCCCCCTGACTATTGGATCACCAATGAATCTGATATACACCCCTGCCTTCGGGAAAGATATGTCTCGCGACCGGTCCCCTTGATATCCTCGCAGCGCTCCCTCTTGTCACCAACCTTGAACGTCCACCTCCCAGACAAGCGGTAGGAAGATAAGGACGTTGTACGAGATGATGCGTGAGAACGTTTCACCTCCTACGTCAAGCACTTCCGCAAGGTCCGCATTGACGAAGTATCCTTGTGCTGTCAGGGGGAATAACTTCAGGCTTCCGGCAGTACACTGCCCCTCAAAAAGCGATCGCTGTGGCATACAAAAAAATTGTGGTGTCGCTGACTGCCAAACTGGCTATGTCCTGGACTTCATCGGTATACAGCGGGGAAGGATCGAGGGAATTGCTTGTGCGACCCCCTCATTGGCTTGGAGGGAGCAGTGGTTGCACAAGCCATGATGGGACCGCTACTTTCCACGAAGAATCACGTCCTCTACACGGACAATTTATTTACACGTCCCCCACTCTCTCACAGTACCTGCATTGAGACGGCAAGACAGGGGACTGTAGGCACAGTACGAGGGAAAAGGAAGGGCATGCCACCTTTCCCTCCAAAGACCAAAAAAGGGGATGTGTTCAAGAAGAAGTCGGGGCCCATTCTGGCTATCCACTGGCACGACCAGCGGAAGGTCAACCTCCTGGGGAAATGGTGGAGACTGGCAAGGTGGATCGCCGCACCCAGGCCAGGGTGACCAAGCCCGATGCTGTCCTGGACTACAACATCAACATGAGGCTGGTGGACAAGTCCGACATGCAGATAGGCTTCATTGACTGCCTGCGTACCTCGTGCAGATGGTACAAAAAGTTCTTTCTGCATATGGTGGACATGTCAGTTCTGAATGCCTACAACATATACAAGCTTCGGAATGTGAACACACCCATGAAGTTCAATAGCCTGCGGAGGTTCCAAAAGCAGGTGTTGACGGAGCTCCTGGAGAAGTATGCTACGCCACAGAGGGCAGTGGCACATCCTGGGCCCGACGTTATTGACCGCTTGCAGTGTGCTCAATACTTGATTCGCACAGGCTTGGTTCCCTGCCTCAGAATGAATCAGGAAGAACACAGCAGAGCGGTGCCATGTCTGCAACAACAGCAGGGTGAGGCCGTGGCCAGGAAAAAAGCCAACCATGGGGTGTGGGGGGTGCAAGGGGGCACTCTGTGCTTTTGAGTGCTTCTTTGATTACCACTCCAAGCTGGGGGTCTAATAATCATACTGAAATTGCCAAATAAAATGACAATATGTACACTATAATTATATATAGGCAAAAAGTGGAAGAAAACCAATTTATTATAATACAAAAAGTCATGTATTATGAGAAAATTGATACAAATACAATTACACCATAATAATATGTGAAAGTGACACATATGTATATACCAAGTGACATTCATATGATTAGAACCTATAGAAATATATAAATCAGTGAAAAAAGACACAATAAATTGTATATAAAACGTTTACAAATCATATAACTAACTGAAAGTGACACAAGACCTAATATTTGATGGCCAAAGTATAATTAACACCTGTGATAACGAATAATCAGTGCTAATACAACAATAACCTACCTCAATTACTAAGAAAATGTACGGTTATCGAGTGAAAATGAGCATTATCAGTGACAGTGGACACTCTTAAAGGATATTTGTCAAAGTGAAAGTGACACAAGACCTAATATTTGATGGCCAAAGTATAATAAACACCTGTGATAACGAATAATCAGTGCCTAATACAACAATAACCTACCTCAATTACTAATAAAATGTACGGTATCGAGTGAAAATGAGCATTATCAGTGACAGTGACACTCTCTAAAGCATATTTGTCAAGTGAAAGTGACACAAGACCTAATATTTGATGGCCAAAGTATAATAAACACCTGTGATAACGAATAATCAGTGCCTAATACAACAATAACCTACCTCAATTACTAATAAAATGTACGGTATCGAGTGAAAAATGAGCATTATCAGTGACAGTGACACTCTCTAAAGCATATTTGTCAAAGTGAAAGTGACACAAGACCTAATATATGATGGCCAAAGTATAATAACCACCTGTGATAACGAATAATCAGTGCCTAATACAACAATAAGCTACCTCAATTACTAATAAAATGTACGGTATCGAGTGAAAATTAGCAATATCAGTGACAGTGATACCCTAATAAACATATTTTATATAATTGGCCTCAAAATAACTAGAAAATATCAAATAAACATCACATTCTCAATATCAAACACTAAAATCGTCTAAGGGAGATAAATACTTTGGCGCGACGAGCGGCTAGGTGCGTCGTAGCCATGGCCGGGGCGACGCGTCCGAACGCGGGAAGAATTTGCCGCCGAAAAGCACTCGTCTTCCCGCGCTCACCATTATGCAACCAGAGGGGCTAGAGACCTCTACTCAACGCCATTCGACAGAGGAAGGTTTGTGGAACATTATTCTTTTTTATTCACATTACATGCCATATTCATTGACTTACAGAGTAGTTAACATAGGCCAAAGATCGTCAAAACACCCAGTACCGGAGCACAGTCGCAAGCTATAGCCCCCGGGGCTGGAGGGTTAATGCTACAAAAAAAAAAAAAAAATAAAATAAAAAAAATAATACGGTGGCTACAAATTATATAGCAATGAAGCATAAAATGATAGGAACCCAAAACTACCATTAATAATGATATCCCAGCTGTGGTGCGGCTCGTAAATATTGACCAAAGTTCCTTTGCACTAATATGGGAGGAGTATGTGTTTTAGATCATAATAAAGTCAATAAGTCATTGACAAAATGTTTTGTTTACATGGCGAAGACTCGGCAGACGACGTACACTAAACGCTATTTTCACCATTATATATATTATTTATTAGTAATCTTTTCTACTTTAATGCATGAACATAAAATAATTTGTAATTATATACACTTGTTTATGTATTAAAACCGAGTAATTAACTTAAATATTCAAATTTCATACTCCATCTCTAAAATTACGTGGACCTCGGATCCTCCGCGGAGGTAGCTAGGCTCCGTGGAGCAGGTGACCCCAATATACTGCCATAAACACCACCAGCACCACTCAGCATCACACGTGGGTAAACCCCCTTCGCCCTTCCCCCGCGCACCCACGTGCTGTGATCACGCCAGCGCATGGAGATAAGAGTCATGGAGAAGTGAACCAAATCATTCGACATTTCAATGATGCAGAAAAGACAAATATATTGCTGAACATCTGAGGAATACATTGAATACTTATTGTGTGTGCTCTACATATCTCGCATACCCCTTACCCGACCACCCTAACCTCCCCCCCCCTTCCCTCCTACAGGCCCTTACCCCTTACCCTACCCCTTCTTACTCCTTACCCATACCCCACCCCACCCCCCACTCCCCCCTACAGGCCTGCCCTATACCACACCTGCTACCTTACCCAGTGACCTGTGACCCTCTCTCTCTCACTCTCGCCCTCTCTACCTCTATTGCTAGCTCTCTCTCTCTACCTCATCTCCAGTGTTCAATTAATCACCTTCAAAACCACAGGGACGTTATCTCTCTCTCTCTCTCTCTAGTCTCCACTGATCAACTAATCACTTTCAACATCAGTGAATAATACTATAAACCCCCCCCCATCTCTCTCTCTCTCGCTCTCTCTCTCTTTCCTTACTTTACTGCCCCATTCCATCACTGCCCTTTACTTTGCTGCACTATTCCATTACTATGAACTGTCCCTGGCTAATAGTCTTAAGGCCGGACCACTCACTCTCACTCTCACTCTCTCAATCACGCTCTTTATCTCTATCGTGTCATCCTGTTTAATTGTTTACTTAGTTTGTGTATGTCATGTAGCAACAACAAATTATACAAACACAACACAACAATCTGACACATACATCCCACCAGTCTGTCAAGGGGAATATCAAATATGACAAACAATCATATTAATAGGAAATAAACACTGTAGTACAACAATATATGTAGACACACATACTGAACATTTTGGGGGCGTTGCTACACAGGTTACGTACGGACGATAAGGTACATTTATAATGATTTAAGTAATACTGATTTTTGGACACGAAAGCATCTTCTTAGTTAGGCACTGCTTAATAGTTTCCTAGAATATTCGTTAGGACCTGTGAACCTGCCTACAGTTATCCTAGACCTACTCTTTAAGGACTTAGTAGAGGAACGGACAGAAATGTGGATATATAATTTAATGAGATAAGGATAAGATGGAGGACGAGGACAGCTCAGACGAGGCTCCATCACAAAGGCCAAAAAATAACCAAAAATGCTGCATATGTACCAAACGAGAACACAATTGTGCTCAATGCAATTGTGTGAAGAGAAGACAAGGATGCACAGAATGTAATAAATGGGTCAATTGTCGTAACCCTTTAGGAAGAGCAGGAACGAGTGGAGGGACGGCAGCAAATTCCCAGAGTGAGCAACGAGACGCAGCTGAGGGAGGCCGTCAGAGTGGCAGGGAACCCGAAACAATAAGGGGAGAAGCAAGGGACTCAAGGGCCCCAAGAGAGACAGAAGAACCCCAAGAAGCGGAAAGTAATGAGGAGCCAGCAAGAGACACAAGAGAGGGAGACGACAACCGAGACGGAAGAGAGGATGGCAGGCCTCCAAGGGGGCCAAATGAAGCAGGCAGAGGTGGATACATACTCTGGAAAGCATTTCGGGAAGAGGAAGTTAGAACTTGGATAGATGCAGCTTACTCAGAAATAGTATATTGGTCTGCACACAACTTTTTCAACCCACCAAAATGTGGTGCCACCACCAACATGCTGAACGATATGACAAGGCTTATTTATAACTATGTCTATGACAGACCTTTAGCCCCGTATGTTCTCAAGATAATTTTCAGCATTCCACATCTCTTCTTGCAAAAAACTCACCACAAATCTAATCAAGGGGAAAATGTGACTGCGCTAACAAGAAGAATGAAATTATGGAATGAGAACAAGATGGATGACTTACTCAATGAAGCCAGATCATTACAAGGGAGACTAGGCAGGCGGCGGCAAAAAAGGGAAAACAATGAAGACGAGGCCAGGAGATTCGGCGACCAGATGAGACAAGGAAAAGTGTCACCTGCAATAAGGTCCCTGACAAAGGAGGCAGCTTGTGGGTTGCTGCCTATCACAAGTAAAACCATCCAACTGTTGAAAGAGAAACATCCACAAGTTAGTATCCACGAGAGTCAGAGGCTAGAGGGTGATTATATACCACCGAACACCGTCATATACGAACAAATCACAGGCGAAATGATTTGGAAAAAGGCTCTAGGGACACAAGGCAGTGCAGGCCCATCAGGACTGGATGCAAATGGCTGGAGGACAATGCTGAGTAGAGCAATCTTCGGACTAGCAGCAACGGACTTATGTAGGGCTCTGGCAGCTCTTGCAAGGAAGATGACCACCCAAAATTGTCAACATTTGGAGGCGTACACAGCTTGTCGCCTAATACCATTAGACAAGAATCCAGGGTGCAGACCAGTAGGAGTGGTTGAAGTGCTGAGAAGAATCATCGGAAAATGCATAATGGAAGTGGTGAAAGACGATGTACGATCAGCGGCCGGTAATCTCCAAGTGTGTGCTGGCCACCAAGCAGGGGGAGAGGCAGCAATTCATGCCATAAGAAAAATATATGAGCAAGTGGACTGTGAAGCTGTGCTGCTAGTGGATGCAACAAACGCCTTTAACACCATCAACAGAAAGATGGCAATACATAACATCAAAGTAAAATGCCCCAGCTTTGCCGCCTATGTAGAGAACACCTATAAAAAGCCTGCGGACCTCTTCGTAGTAAACAACCAGAACACACGAAGTGGATCAACTCTGAAATCAATGGAAGGAACCACAAAAGGTGACCCAGCAGCAATGGCAATGTACGCTTTAGGTCTCTCAGTGTTGCTAACCTTAACAAGACATGAGGTGACGCATGTCAAGCAGGTGGCCTATGCAGACGATCTCACTGGAGCGGGAAAAATCAACAATCTCAAGCACTGGTGGGAGCAAATATCAAAGGTAGGACCAGAAATAGGGTACCATCCAAATGCCAGAAAGTCAATACTAATAGTAAACCAAAACATTATGAAAATGCGTTAGAAGCTTTCAGTGGTAGTGAAGTGGTAGTAAAAAGGACGGACAGCGTCACCTTGGGGCAGTGATAGGCACGGAAGAGTTCAAGAACAAATACATAGAGGAGAAGGTCAGAGAATGGGTAAAATAAATTGAGAAACTGGTCAATATTGCAAAGACGGAACCACAGGCTGCGTATTTGGCATTCACATATGGGGTCAAACATCGCTGGACCTACTTGATGCGAACCATTCCAAATGTGAGCGCATTACTTCAACCGCTGGAAGATGCCATCAGAGGACAAACTCATCCCAGCGTGGGAAACGTCACACACCCCGAATGATACAGAGAGGGAGCTGCTTGCACTGCCTTCTAGGTTGGGAGGGCTGGGAATCATCAACCCAGTGAGGAGGGCGACAACGGAATACCTGAACTCGGTAAAGATAACAGGATCTCTCACAGACCGTATCGTAGCACAAGATTCGGACGGTGAAGTGGACCAGGCGGACATCTACAACATCAGAAAGACCATCACGTCAGAGAGGCAAAACTCACAGAAGAAATGACCTGGCACAATTGATGGGACAACTCCCAAGACAAACGAGAAAACTACAAATAGCACAAGAAAGGGGCGCTTCAAATTGGCTGACAACACTACCAATCAAGGCAAAAGGCTTCAATCTCAACAAACAAGAATTTAACGATGCTATTGCACTGAGGTATGATTGGCCGATTGAAGGACTACCCGATCGATGCGTTTGTGGAACCATCAACGATACAGACCACACCATGATATGTAAGAAAGGAGGATTCATCAGCATCAGGCACGATGAAGTAAGAGATGTAACGGCGAACATTCTCAGGGAGGTGTGTAGAGATGTGGTGCACGAAACCATCACTCATTCCCTTGGGTGGAGAGATCATGCAGCACAGGATGGCCAACACATCCATTGAAGCAAGATTGGACGTTAGTGCAAGATGCTTTTGGACAAACGCACAGCGCGCATTCTTTGACCTAAGAGTATTTGACCCAATGGCCCACAGCTACAGAGAGCTGTCTCTGGATGCGGCACACAAGAGGAATGAACAAGAGAAGGTCAGGGCATATGGGGAAAGGATCTTAAATGTTGAACAGGGCAGCTTTACCCCTCTAGTATTCACCACTGCTGGAGGGATGAGACCCAGGGCCCAGTGCTTCTATTCAAGGCTAGCAGAAATCATCGCAGAGAAGAAGCCACAGCCTAGGAGCCACGTCATAGCCTGGATGAGGTGCCGTCTATCTTTCTCATTGCTCAGATCAGCACTACTATGCCTGCGGGGAACAAGACGGTCTGCACCAAAACCAGTGACGGTGGCAGAAGTGGACTAATAGGCAGCGGTAGCAGAGAGTCGCATAGGAAGGAGACTGGATTGAAGTTGCATGGTGTAGAATAGTAGTGTCTGATGCTTGTGAAATAAAATATGTGTACAATATTAAATATAAGGTGGTGGTGGTGGTGGTGGTGGAAGTGGTGATGGTAGTAGTAATAAAATCAAATGTATGAAAAATATTAAATAAAAATCAATGTAGTAGTATAGTAATCCACGATGATGAGTCTGAGTGCTGACCCCGGAATAGGAAGTAGCTGAATGACTACCAAGTCGGGCGCTTTGATGGACTGTTCTGACCGGATTTAGGGTCCAAAGAGGGGATGCACAGGCTGAATGGTTTAGAAAAAAATAAATAAAAATAGTAGTAGTAGTAATAGTAGTAGTAGTAGTAGTAGTAGTAGTAGTGGGTCCACAACTTCAACCGCTAGATGATGCCATCAGAGACAAACTCATCCCAGCTTGGATGAAGTCCCACACCCCAAATGCTACAGAGAGGGAGTTGCTCGCACTTCCTCCTAGGTTAGGAGGGCTTGGAATCATCAATCCGGTGAGGAGGGCGACAGCGGAACACCAGAACTCAGTAAAGATAACAGAATCTCTCACTGAACGCATCGTAGCGCAAGATCCTGACGGCGAAGTGGACCAGGCGGACATCTACAACATCAGAAAGACCATCACGTTAGAGAGGCAAAACTCACAGAAAAATGACCTGGCACAATTGATGCGACAACTTTCCCCGAGACTAACAAGAAAAGTACAAATAGCACAAGAAACGGGTGCTTCAAAATTGGCTGACAACACTACCAATCAAGGCAAAAGGCTTCAATCTAAACAAACAAGAATTTAATGATGCTATTGCACTGAGGTATGATTGGCCGATTGAAGGACTGCCCGATCGATGCGTTTGTGGAATCAACAACGATGCAGGACCACAGCATGATATGTAAGAAGGGAGGATTCATCAGCATCAGGCACGATGAAGTAAGAGATGTAACGGCGAACATGCTCAGGGAGGTGTGTCGAGATGTGGTGTGCGAACCATCACTCATTCCCTTGGAGGGAGAGATCTTGCAGCACAGGATGGCCAACACATCCGACGAAGCACGAGTGGACGTTAGTGCAAGAAGTTTTTGGACAAGAGCACAGCGAGCATTCTTTGACATAAGAATATTCGACCCAATGGCCCATAGCTACAGCGGGCTGTCTCTGGAGGCTGCACACAAGAGGAATGAACAAGAGAAGGTCAGGGCATATGGGGAAAGGATCTTAAATATCGAACATGGCAGCTTTACCCCACTAGTCTTCACCACATCTGGAGGGATGGGACCTAGGGCCCAGTGCTTCTATTCAAGGCTTGCAGAGATCATCGCAGAGAAGAAGAAACAGCCCAGGAGCCACGTTGTAGCCTGGATGAGGTGCCGTCTATCTTTCTCGTTGCTCAGATCAGCACTACTATGCCTGCGGGGAACAAGACTGTCTGCACCACAACCAGCGACGGTGGCAGAAGTGGACTACGAGGCAGCAGTGGCAGAGGCTCGCATAGGAAGGAGACTGGATTGAAGTTGCATGGTGTTGAATAGTAATATCTGATGCTTGTAAAACAAAATGTATGAACAATATTAAATAAAAATCAATGTAGTAGTAGTAATCCACGATGATGAGTCTGAGTGCTGACCCCGGAATAGTAAGTAGCTGAATGACTACCAAGTCGGACGCTTTGATGACTGTTCTGACCTGGTTTAGGGTCCAAAGAGGGGATGCACAGGCTAAGTGGTTTATATATAAAAAAAAAAAAAAAAAAAAAAAAAAAGTAGTAGTAGTAGTAGTAAAACACACTCACATATTCGCACACTAAGGAAAGTTTCGATTGACTATAATATTGTCAAGACAATCATAATGCAAATACTTGACCAATAATTAACCATTTATTTTGTAAATCTCATAAGCATAATATATAAATATCTACAATATCTTTAGTGATTTCAGAACTGCATCTCTGACAAAATTATTAAACCATGTTAAGGTTGTTGTTAATACAATGAGTATAGTCATTTTATTAGATGGCGATATGTGAGGGCTGTAAAACCTTATAAACACTTGAGAATACAGTAAGCAAGCAGTCATAACATACAAATCTATAGTTAGGTGTACAGTATATCAATTATACAATGAAGCAACTTGGTTGGGTCGGGCGGGTGCCCGACCCCGAAAGGGGTTGAAATAGGGGAGCTATCCCCCCCGCCAAAGGCGGCTTTCTAGGGCCTTTCCTAGCTGATGCTGAGAGGATTGGGTTCTAGTCATGTGGTGATGGGCTGGTCTATCAGAGTGAGAACTGAGCGATCTCTGCCATACCCATAGCTTACTCTGACTGTTCCTTTAACTTATATATTTTCTAGATCTCAAGTGACGGCATCTTTTCCGTGGATTGACCTCCCAATCTACCAAGATTGGAAGCCAAAGCGTCACATTTTTCCCTTGCCCCTCAACTTTCTCTTCATAATTGCTGAGGGGCACAGGGCCCTGGGTGGGCTTTGGTTTCCCGGGCGTTTCCGCACCTCCTCAGCTCCCCGCCATGGAGTGGCTTCGGTCACCCAGGCTTTATTGTGGTCGGCAGGAAGGGTTCTGTGGGGGCGCTCGGTTATGGCCTTGGAATTGCTCGGGGCCTTGGGGCTGTTCGGCCAGGCAGATTGGGGAACAACAACAACAACAACAACAACAACTTGGTTGAGCCCCAGAACTTTCAGTCTTTTACTGTACTTCTCACTTCTCAGCTTGTTCTTCCTCTGTCCAATTGCTCTTCTTTCCTACTTTACTCCAGCCATCTGGTCTGGTAACTTATTCTACCTCTATCCAAATACCTCAAATATACTACTTATCTATAGCCATCATTCATTAATTCATATTGGACCAAGCAAGGTATGAGAGAAAAGGTTCAAGGAGGAAATAAGTGTGTTAGGTAATTGGGCAGCATGGTTAAATTTGGTTAAACTTGGTAAAAGTATATTTAGTTAACACTTTAAAGATTATGGTGCATTTCGACAGTTTATTCTTGTTATCATTAGACGATGTTATAAAGCTTAAAAAGGAGCTGTGGGAATTCAAAGGGTAAAGACTATCTATATTAACGCTCTGACTTCCATATACCCTTCCTAATCTAAATATAATCGCCTAGTAACAGCCAGAAAACAAAAACGACATGCATCATTCAATGTTCATAGGATTAATCTGGTTAACACAGCCGTCCCTGTACATCAGGTCAATGGATATTTCATTCATCAACGGCTGCAAAAAGGCTGAGGCACTGGAATAAATGTCTCGGCCAATGCCGCTTGGTAGTAATGGCAAATTCAAAATATCTAAAGGGGCTGTAGTAAATACTTTCAGTAATATTATAATAACATTCCCCTTGTTTAAAACAGCAGCATGCAGTAATAATCGAAATCACTGCAGCGGTAGTCACCAGCAGCAAGTAATTTTTGGCCTCGCTTAACATCACTTCACGTTTAAAGTTGGCTCGTATTTCACGGATTCCTGCGTGGCGTTACTCAGACCCTGGTGGGGCATGGTAAGGAATTGTGGTGGACAGGGAAATAATGTTGGTGGTTGCTGGGGAGGGAAGAGTGGTGGAAAACATGCGGTTGACTGAAATTGGAAAGTTGTGAAGTGGACCACAAGTGTAATAAGGAGGGAATTAGATTGTTGATTAAAGTATAAAAAACGTTTGTGGGGGTGAAAAGGAAATATTATAGATCTGGTAATGTAACTAGTTGGAAGATAAATAGGTAGTGATGGAAAGACATGGATTGACATTATAAATGGGAAATATAATGGACAGGGACGTTAATTTGAAAGGAACTTAAGTAACGTTGGTAAATGGAAAGGAAAGGTTATACATATTGTTTAAATAATTTGAAAAGCTAATATTACTGCTAAAAGTGGTGCGAAGGAATTTAATCTTAATATATACAAATTTATTACAAGCTTGTGGGAAAAAAAATATGAATGGAGAGGAATGTGATCGAAAGGAAAGACATGATTGTGAAACTGTATAACATACGTAATAGAAAGAGGATTAATATTGAGATAAGTGGCATGGGTTAGAACAAAGTAGAAGAAAAGTAATCAAGACATGGTGTTTATTTTCATAGTTGTACTAGTAGTAGGGAAGATGAACATAGTTCTTATTTTGTGTTTCCGTCAGTGAGAGCCAGGGTGTGTGGAATTGTTGGTGGTGCAATATGTAGATTGTGTTGAGGAAGAACATTGTGCAAGGCAACAAGATTACGAAAGGGTTCCTGACATAAGGATGAGAGCACATGGTGCTGGGATGGAGTTGGTGACGATGGATTGAGGCTTCCCAGAAGGGTGAAGGGTTTAAAAAGCTATGTTGTGGATATTTGGTGTAGATTTGTAAACACTATACAAATGTCGGTATATCAGACAGCATTGTGGGATTATGGATGTATGAACAAGTATTTATTACGTATAGGACACAAATTATGGTCGTTTGGGTAGAGTGGACACTTGGTGCAATACGTGATTGGCTGTACTGTATATTTAGTAATAATAGAAAACATTAGCATTGGCTGATTTTACTAACACAACTACTGCATTTTATATACGTGCTAAGTTTGCCAAAGTAATGATATATGATAGCTGGGAACAATTAATGAACTTGTTAACTGAAAATATAACATACTGGCTGGAGTATGAAGACTGTTATACCTGGGAAGGTGGTTGGTGTGAGTAAAGAATGTGAAAAAAAATAATTGGTTTTATTCATGTGTCTTACCTGGCTTTGGCGAACGTGACCTACTCACGTTCATACCTAAATAGAGCAGAAATAGATGAATATATATATAGCGAGGTGATTGAATATAGTTTGTGAGTGAGGGGAGGTGACAGAATGAGTGTATGGTTCGCAATATAGTTACTTTTTGTAGATAGGGAAGTAGGATGTGAGTGATATGATTCGTTTTATTAATATTAGTAATGAAGAGGAACAAATGAGATATTGAGAAGGAGAGGAAAAGTTTAATGCATAATAAGACCATCATATGTCGTATGGGGCATGTAGTTGGCATGTGCTTGAACATGTGCTATGATATGGAACTGTGTCCATAAGCCACTTAAGATCACTACACCTTGAGAGGGTTGACAAACCAGATGGGTATGATCAGGGTAAAAAATGTAAAAGTGGTAGAAGTGAGGACAATTGTGAGGTTATGTTCAGATTTTTTACTGTGGTGCATAATTATGGCATATTTACAAAAATATGTCAAAGTTAGGTCATCCTTGTTGTCAATAAATACACATTTGTGTGGTGGTGATCATATTGAGGTAATAGTAAATTAGCTTTAAGTAAACTTAATTAATGACCTGTACAATGTATAAATGTAATTATACAAAATTGGTTAGATGACACTGTTAGTGTGGTTAAGTTCTCTACTATAAATTTCACGATTACTATTCACTAATATTTATCTTTCAATTCACTATACTCTATTCACTTGACCTGTGCCTCTGGCTCTTAACTTGTGTTTGTATCGACGCTCATGATTGGCTACCTTATCAGGACCCTAGCTCACTGGCCAATATGAGAAGCGGAGCTGATAATGTATTCATTATCTTTATTATTCCTTATTTATTAATTAAACTAGATACATTTAGGAAATTTTAATGATTGTTTAATAAATAACTGCTATTGGAATCTAAAGAGCTATTACATATCACACGAAACACAATAATTACGTATTTATCATAAACTAACACAAGCGAGGTAAAGACAAAACAAAAGCCAGAAGTAAGCGAGAGTCAAGACTGACTGACTGGGCCCACGTGGTGTAGCCAATCACAGGCAATGCTTTACTTACACATTTCAAATAGGCAGTGACGGTATAGCTTACCTTGCTTGTGTTTACAGTAATATATCTACAATTTTAAGTGTTCCATGTTATATTTTATAGCTCTTAAGGTTCGGATATCCCTTTTCACATTATCATTAGAATTACTAAATCTTATCTAGTTTAATTAATATATATGGAATATCAAAGAAAAGTGAAAATAAATCATACGATAATGTGATAATCTACAGTGATATCCTCATGGTCCGAAATATATTTTCAATGTTATTTAACATACTCTGCGGCCTTATGAACAATATCACAAAGGTAACAACACATAATTATTAACACCTTACGAGCGGCCTATGCGGTTTATTTATGTGTACCGCACAGCGGGGTGTTTTTAGCCAAAATAGGGCTGTTTACGTGATCATTTTCATGCCTAAATAAGACCCAGAACGTAAAACAAGTACCTATCCCTGAAAGGGCATAAACAGAGCTTTCGAATGACACCATAACGATCCTTGTATGATGGATAGTTTTCTTGCAATAACCGTGCAACGCGAGTGCAAAAAGCAGGTAATTCGGTACTTTCAGTACATAATTGAGTATGTAGCGAGTGAGAGAGGGAGGAGGGAGCTGAGATTTGTGTCAGTAGGTTCGCCGCGGTGGTCTGGAGCAGTCATACGCTCGCTAGTCTCCTGCCACCACTTGTCTCTCTCTCTCAGCCACATTACGTGCTGAAATTGCCACTCGAGTTATGTCGAGCGCCGCCACATAGTCCAGCTTTTTTTAACTCGACTTATGTTGCTCGCCGCTAATTAAGGGTTAATAAATAATGGTTATATCTGCATATACAGACACAAATAGGATCATATTTGCGAGTTTAAAGACACCTGGCCAGTGCAGTGCTGCCAGGATTTTTTTTTTTTTTTTTTTTTTTTTGGCGGTTTCTGAAAATTATGTTTGGTGTGTTGTATGCGAAATATCAAAGTGGTTTGTATGCTACTTTCTAGTATAGCCTACTATCTTAGTTAAATTGTAACCACAACATCAAGGATAAGTGCAAATAACAAACTGTGGAATTTCTGTAACCTTCTTTAACGCCTAGGGAGTGACGTCATTGCCACCCTTCTTCTTCTTGATGGATTCGCTGTCCTCGCTTGTGTGAGAACAGCTCGCCTATATACCGGCTTCTCCAGAAAAATCTAGAGCTAGAAAATGTGAGTGGTTGGACCACCGACCGACCACCATCCCGCATCCAGTGCGCATGCGTGAAGCGGTTCCCCCTTTCTCTTTCCTAGAATACCCCTCCACCAATAGCAGACTTTTGCCCCCTGATTTTCGCCTCCTCTGATCCTCCACCCTCTATATATACCCTTCCTGTTTACCTTTTATATCATTCCATCCTTACTTGATAATGCTGGTTGTCCAGTGAAACGCGTCGTATATCCTGTATCATCATGTACATTTATGTAACCCTGTACCACCATGAATTTGGCTCATCTCCTTCATCTACTTCCTGCCACCCAGCGAAAACTCCTCAGAGACCTGGAAACTTTGAATAATAACATTTCCAACGCAGAAATTGCCATTTCTTTCAACCTCGTATGTATTAAAGAACATTTATTACCTGGCTTTACTAACATATATATATATATATATATATATATATATATATATATATATTTATATATATACTGTATTTATATATATATATATATACCGGTATATATATACATATAATGCATATATATATATAATATATATATATATATATATATATATATTATATATATATATATATAGAGTATATATATATATATATATATATATATATATCTATATCTATATATATTATATATATTTACTGTATTATATATATTTACTGTATTATATATATTTACTGTTATATATACCGGTATATATATACATATACTGCATATATATATACATATATATATATATATATATATATATATATATATATATATATATATAGAGTATATATATACCGTTATATATACATATATATATATATATATAATTATATATATATATATACTGTATATATATACAGTATATATGTATATATATATATATATATATATATATATATATATATATATATACAGTATATATATATATATACAGTATTTATATACATATATATATATATTGTATATATATATATACGGTATATATATTAAAGTGGATAAACCCTCCGCCAATCACGGAGCTCCCTTTTACTTACTTGCACAGCCAGCTGATTTTGACAGCTCACGGCTGCAACGTGCCACACCCCGCCCACCAGCCAATCAGCGGCCTCCATTATCGGAGCGCGAAGCTGGATTTCTTACTCCACCTCAAAAGTCACTCTCTTTCTCTGCCCGAAGAGCTCCTTCTGATTATCCCCAAAGTAATACCTCGGTGCCAGCCCTGTACTCCCGTAAGCTGCCAAAAGAGGGTTATAATCAGCTTACAGGGACTTATTTTGAAGAAGAGAAAGAGGAGGTGAAGCAAGCAAGAATCCAGAGCGAGCGTGTCTCGGCGCGTGCCAGTCAGCTAATCACAGCGCAGGAGAGCGGGAGGCCTGACCATAAAGGCTGCCGTGCGCGGGCTCCAGGGGGTATTAATCATCAGCTTGTAAAACACCTACCTAACACTTTTATAGCAGCACTCACTCGCCTCTACAACGCCATCCTGGCATCAGGCTACTTTCCCATGTGCTTCAAGACAGCGACCATTATCCTCATCCCCAAGAAAAACCAAGACAAAACTAATCCACTAAACTACAGACCCATTAGTCTACTTGAGACTCTTGGGAAGACTCTACAACGTATCATAAACCACTGACTCAGACTATTTCTCGAAGACGAAGGACTCCTCACACACATGCAATTTGGTTTTAGAAAACATAGATCGACACAGGAAGCACTAAACATTATAACAAACTATATTCACATACATAAACGGAACAGACGGAAAAATAAGACAGCTTTAATTACCAAGGACATAAAACGAGCTTTTGACACTGTGTGGCACGAAAGCTTGAAGTACAAAATCTGCGAAAATTTCAACTTCCCATTAATAACTCAGAAACTTCTTTGCAATTTTTTGGATAATAGAACAGCCAAAATTAAATTTTCTAATCTCTATTTAGACTAATTTGCACTCAACTCAGGCGTACCTCAAGGCTCAGTGCTCGCTCCTACCCTATACATCTTATATACAAATGACTTTCCCAAACCCATTCATAATGACTCTCTCACAGTAATGTACGCAGACGACGTGACTCAAGTAATAAGAGCAGACAGACTAGACACATTGACAAACAGAGCACTAAGAGAACTTGACAAAGTAGCACAATGGGAACAAAAATGGCGGATTCAGGCTCATCCTCGCATATCCCACATTACCTACTTTACCAAAGGACATCCCCATCCAAGACCCCTATTCCTAAACTTCCGAGCGCGTTTCCCTAACCGCACACAAATAAATTACTCTCCCACTAACAAAGTACTCTGCCTCATATTTGACAAATTCCTCCAATTCCATCATCAAGCCAAAACTTCCACTTCCATCGCATCAAAATCCCTCCAAACCATCTTTAGATTCCGCAATGCATCAAGTAAAACCAAGCTTCACTTATATAAAGCACTGATAAGACCTCTTTTGTGCTACGTCCCACTCAGTATCTCGCTTTCGGCCCCTACTAACCAACTGAAATACCAAAAAGTTCAAAATACAGCACTGAGATGGATTTTCGGGACTCAGTGGTTTGAATTGCAGACGGCACAACATCTTCACGATCTAGCCCGCATCCCCCCTCTTAATACATTTTGGAATCATTTAGCAGAAAAACAACTTATTAAACTTGAGACCTTTGACGATAACTTCACCAAAATATTCAATAGAATTTTATACCCCCCCTGCCCCTTGTCAAATCTCCTTCACCCTGACAACAGAGAGGCACCCATTCCTAGATTCACGTACAATAATTAAATTTATAACTTCACAGACCAACCCAAATATTTTGCATTAACACCAATCCTTAGCCACCTATAACTAAATTAACCCATGTAAAATCAACTTCAAAATAAATAACAGTACAGCCACCTTACAAGTTCTGCCATTGACAGCTCTCTCCCCATTTTTTTCAACTCCAGCATCCACCACCGCCCCAACGTCATCTGCCAACAATCCAACACCTGCAGCAGATGCTTCTGACGAACCTGAGCCGACATCAAACCAGGACAGCCGGCCTGTTCACCTTAGTTTCTCCCCCACTCCTCGTGCAAGAAGCCTGCTAGCACGAACAGTACCAACCTCTCGCCCACGTTCTAACCACTGCTCTCCCCGACCTGTACGCAGAGACCCGCCACCACAGGTTTCTGGATTTACACCAGTGAGGAACGGTGCACGGCCAACGCAGAAAAGGTCTCATCTACCAGTCACAATGTCAAACAGATTTGAGATATTGGTAGAGATGGAAGATGAACCAGAAGAGACCAGGCTCGTTGGGGATTCCATCCTACGAGGACAGGTCGAAGAGTTCTGCGACAGAGTCCCAAATCGACGAAAAAGATTTTGCATCCCAGGAGCTGGACTGGACGACATTGTGGAAGCCTTCGAAGATACCACAAAAGATGCAAATGAAAATACCCTGTTTGTCATCTATGCTGGTTCAAATGACCTCATGCGCACCAGATCCGAAGAGTTGATGGAGAAATATCGCAAGATGATCCAGCACTACAAAAACAAGTCAAGGAATATCATCATCTCAGGCATTCTCCCCAAGATCGACGCACCTGACAAATTCTACGACAAGGCCTTCAGCACAAATAGCCGACTAAAATATTTGTGTCTGAGGGAAGAAGTTGAATTCATCAACCTCTGGGACAACTTCTACAACCAGCCTACTCTGTTCCGCAAGGATGGCACTCATCTAAACCCTGTGGATTCAGCACGCATGGGTCGTCTCCTACACGAAGCAGTCCGCAGCCATGGATCAAAAAACGCCATCCGAGAAGAAGCAGCAGTGACATAAATCATCCAACGCCAAGCAAAAAACAGAGGCAAACGAGGACCACCAGCGATAAGGACCGAAGACAGCGAGGACCGAGGACAGCCATGAACATAAATGTAGATCCGACAAGAGCCAAAAATATTATTAAAGAGCGTTCCGTGAGTTCTAAAATAACAAATTTAAAGGTTTTCTATGCAAACGCTCGTAGCATACGCAATAAATTTTCAGATTTAGAGGAGCTAGTGTTTACAGAAAATTATGATGTGATTGGCATAACAGAATCTTGGCTCAATACAGAAAATAGAGACTTTTTAGCAGAGTATTCACTTCCTGGTTATGTAATGTTTGAGAAAAGCCGAATAAATCTAAATGGAGGTGGCGTTTTACTTTATATCAAAGAAAGTCTTAACCCTACCCTCTTGTCAAAACCTCAAATTGTGAACGTCGACACATCTTTTGTACTAATAAAGAATAATATAGGTACAAAAATAATACTTGCCTTAATATACAGACCTCCAGCTCAATCAGTGCAAACTGACCGAGAAATTTACGAACAAATTGCAGATGTAAGTAACTCACAAGATACCGTAATTTTTGGCGACTTTAATTTACCTGTGACCAAGTGGGGCGATATTCTTACTTCACACTCCGGACATGACTTGTATACGAACTAGCAAGAGAGTTCGCTTTATCAATTTGTTCGAACGTCGACCCGTGGTAATAACGTTCTAGACATTGTACTTGCAACACAAGAAGAATTAATAGAGAATTTGAATGTTGGTGATGAATTCAGTAACAGCGACCATCGTACGATAACTTTCACTTTAAAGTTTACTAGTAACGAACCAAATAGTAGCATCGAAAAAGTCCCTAATTTCAAGAAAGCAAACTTCCATAAACTTAGAGCTATGTTTAAAGAAACTGACTGGAGCTTTTTAATTAACAATAACGACATAAATACATCTTGGAAGTTATTCGAAACCACTTACCTAAAAGCAGTGCAAGACTGCATACCATCGAAAATACGGTGTCCAGGTCATAATAATAAGCCCAAATGGTGGAATAAAGATATTTCAAACTGCCTGCTTGTAAAATTTGCTAATGATAGATTAAAATCCTCACAAAATGACGAAGAACGGGTGAAATTTGTAGAGCTACGGCGCAAAGCCAAAAAGTTAATTAAGCAAAGTAAAAAGACCTTAGAGTTACATATTGCGAATCAAAGTAAAACAAACCCGAAAGAATTCTATAGTTATATCAGAAAGAAAAAAGTAGTTACTTCAACTGTTGGACCGTTAGTCGATGAAAATGGAGAATACACCAAAGACGAAGTACAAATGAGTAATGCCCTCAATACCTTCTTTGCATCAGTTTTTACAACAGAAGACCTCAGTGATATCCCTACACCATCGCCAATTCAGATTGATAATTCAGATGTTCTAAGCAATATCACCGTTACAGAGAGAGAAGTATTGAATTGTTTAGATAAACTCAAGGTAAATAAAACGCCTAGACCTGTTACAATCTCGCCTAGAGTTCTAAAGGAAGCTAAGGATGAGCTCTCCAAACCACTGACATTACTATTCAATAAATCCTTGCAGTCTGGAACTATGCCTGATCAGTGGAAGCTAGCCAACGTAACACTGATATTAAAAAAAGGCAGCAAATCCCTACCCAGTAACTATCGTCCAATTAGCTTAACCTCAGTTGTATGTAAAATGCTAGAAACGGTCATACAAGACAGACTCGTAAATCACTTAGAGGAAAATAACATACTTAAAGATACTCAACACGGCTTTCGTAAAAAACGTTCCTGTTTAACAAACCTCTTAGACTTCTTCCACGATATCCTCAACCTCTACGATGAGAGTAAAGCTGTAGATATTATATATCTTGATTTTCAAAAGGCCTTTGACAAAGTTCCCCACAAACGTTTACTGCTAAAACTAAAAGCGCATGGAATACAAGACGGTGTGTTGAAATGGATAGAAAATTGGCTCAGCGACAGAAAGCAAAGAGTAGTCATAAACGGTAAGGCATCTAAGGGGAGGTGTGGCAGAGTGGTCTTGCCACTGGACTGTTAATCCAATGGACCCGGGTTCGAATCCCAATATGTCAATGGGAAGATATTATTGAGATGGAATTTGTGCTGTACCTAGTTTCAGTGCATTACCACAGCACACCGAAATGCCAAAACAAAATACCCTCATTGTTCCCTTTTTAACCCATAATTAGCGGCGAGCAACATAAGTCGAGTTAAATAAAGCTGGACTATGTGGCGGCGCTCGACATAACTCGAGTGGCAATTTCAGCACGTAATGTGGCTGGGAGAGAGAGACAAGTGGTGGCAGGAGACTAGCGAGCGTATGACTGCTCCAGACCACCGCGGCGAACCTACTGACACAAATCTCAGCTCCCTCCTCCCTCTCTCACTCGCTACATACTCAATTATGTACTGAAAGTACCGAATTACCTGCTTTTTGCACTCGCGTTGCACGGTTATTGCAAGAAAACTATCCATCATACAAGGATCGTTATGGTGTCATTCGAAAGCTCTGTTTATGCCCTTTCAGGGATAGGTACTTGTTTTACGTTCTGGGTCTTATTTAGGCATGAAAATGATCACGTAAACAGCCCTATTTTGGCTAAAAACACCCCGCTGTGCGGTACACATAAATAAACCGCATAGGCCGCTCGTAAGGTGTTAAATAGCACTGTATGAATATTCCCATATTCAAAATATGCTACAGGGGGGCAATGCCTAGTGAGTTAATTGCTCAATAGGTGGCGTTCTGAGAGTGAGGGTCCGAGCCTGGTGAGTGAGACGGTGAAGCGCAGAGGCGAGCCAGCTTCAGAGATGGAGTTTGGTTCGAGCCGTGAAATAGGTGCTTCGCATGTCTCACCCCCTAGGCTGGAACAAAACCTCACGGACCTCACGGTGTTCAGCGGTAGAGTGTAAAGGCTATCAGCCTATGCCCGAGAGGGAGTAGATGGAATATAGAAAAAAAAAAAAAAAAAAAAAAATGGACCAATGTCCAATGAGTGGGGTACACCAGGGATCGGTACTAGGTCCAATTCTCTTTCTAATTTACATCAACGACATAGATGAGGGTCTCACCAGTACAATCTCAAAATTTGCTGACGATACAAAAATTGTAAATAGCGTACTCTCAAAAGAACAAGTTGACGATATGCAACACAATCTAGATAAATTGTCATGTTGGGCCCAAATTTGGCAAATGAGTTTCAATGCGGATAAATGTAAAGTACTACATATCGGATACCTAAATGAGAAAGCAAACTATTCGATGAATGGCACTCAGCTTAAGAATGTAAACAGAGAAACCGATCTGGGAGTAACAATATCGAGTAACCTAAAACCGAGTCAACAATGTTCAGAAGTTGTTAAGAAGGCAAACAAAATAATTGGCTTTATAGGCAGGTCATTTGAGCATAAATCCAAAGAAGTTATCCTAACCCTTTACAATTCCTTAGTCCGCCCTCTTCTGGAATACTGCGTTCAATCCTGGTGCCCTTATTACCAAAAAGATATAGACAAGCTAGAACGAGTTCAACGTAGAGTTACCAAAATGATACCTAGCCTAAAGAACAAACCATACGAAGAGCGTCTTAGAGAATTAAATCTATTTCCTTTAACCCAGCGCAGATTAAGAGGTGACTTAATTCAAGTGTTCAAAATCATCAAAGGCACTGACAATATGGACTGTAGTAAGTACTTCACTATCGGCCAATCTAATTACACGCAGGGAAACGGTTGCAAAATTATTGGTAAATCTTTTAACTCACACTAATCTAAGAATTTCTTCTTCAATCGAGTTGTCAACTTGTGGAATGGGCTTCCCCGAAACGTTATAGACTGCATCACCGTTGATTCATTTAAACTCCGCCTAGACAAATATCTCGCATCAAACTCGCGACTAACTGCGTTTGTAAATGAATAACTTTATTTTATCGCCCCCTCAGTTACTAACCCATCTGTCCCCTACTAACTTCCTAATCCTGCCACGGACATTAGTTCCAGGGCAGTAATTCCCTTTCCAATGTTCCCTTACCCCCTCTAAACCACTGTTTGGACACTTGATCCTCAGTGTTTTGGAGGACAAGCAACCTAGAAGGGTCACTAGATCTGTTGTTGCTTGATTTCCTTTGTACACATTACTGCCCTATTTTTGACTCTATGCCACCCAAAATTCCCCCCCTCTATACCATTTTCGTATTATTACCACCCTAAATTATTAAAACCAATTCTCCAGTAGACTTCCTCCTGCCCATAAGCAAGCACTTTCGATTTATACCATTCAACATTTTGCTCTCATCATCCACATCATCATTCTTGGCAAGCCATACTGAATCTCAGTAAAGTAACTGCTCTAACGAAAACAATTCAACCCCAACCGAATTACTCAACTCACGCACGTTGGGTCAAGCCCCGACACCCTATTTCTCTCACTATTACCACTGTCTCTCCTACTTAACCAATTAAAAATTCCCTTCTTTCACCTTCACCCACCTTTTCTATATTCATTCATTCATTCGCTCCAGGGGTCACTCACCCCTCAGAGCCCACCGGGTTAACACACTGCAACCTACTTGCTCTCTCTCGCCCGGGCACAAAAGAGAACCAGGAACCCACCTTTCCAGTTACCTTGCCCTCACCTAAAGTCACAACCCAGACCACCCCTGACCTCTCCTCACTTTCGCCCACTCGGAGGATGCACCATCAGTATCCTGCCGCCTGTCGTCACGTTGCTAGTCTGCACACATACAGTCAAGCGCTTCAAGAGGGACGATAGAAGGTGGGCGGAAGTGAGGACTTCCAGAAGAGCTACTGGCCAGCTCTGAGGTGGTAAAGCACAGTTCCAGACACACACACACCTGATCCAGCATACAAGAATATATTTGTTTAAGGACCCATATTGGGCCCGCATATGATAAAGAAAGAAAGAGAGAGTGGTTGACTAACCTGGTGGTTTTTATCAAAATTGATGTGTCCTTCTAGGACAAGACTAAAGGAAAAATAATTTAGACTCACCTGTATATATAAAGATGATGATGTGTTATTAATTAGTTATCTTTGTTAGCAACGGCGCCATGCTGAAAGAGTTATTATATAGGATCTGATAGGAGAGATTAAAGATTAAAAGAGTAAAAGTAAAGAGGGGAGGGAAAGAATACTTTTGTTAATAAATGAGGCAACCAGTAAGTTAAAGAGGGAAACAGCTGTTTAGTTGCCTAATAGATTAGCTATAGCTAGGGAAGTACACTAGTCCATATGAATCATTCATTAAGTTGTGTAAAGAGGAAACTGTGAAGAAGGACACCAGTCCAATGTGAGTTGCGTTATTATTAAGTCTAAAAGAGCTATTCCGTGTATGTGTTTGAGGCACGGTTCATCTTTTGTTAGAACGATTATTGATTAAGGTGCAAGGTAACATAGCGTGTTTGTAATAGGGTTACTTGAGGGTAAATTCGGAAGGTGTCATTGCGGTAAAAATTGTAAACCTATATGGTGAAGTAACTGGGTGACGGAACCCAATAGTGTCATTGAGATAAATAATGTAAACCTATATTGTGAAGTAACTGAGTGACGGAACTCAATAGTGTCATTGAGATAAATAATGTAAACCTATATTGTGAAGTAACTGGGTGACGGAACCCAATAGTGTCATTGAGATAAATAATGTAAACCTATATTGTGAAGTAACTGGGTGACGGAACCCAATAGTGTCATTGAGATAAATAATGTAAACCTATATTGTGAAGTAACTGGGTGACGGAACCCAATAGTGTCATTGAGATAAATAATGTAAACCTATATTGTGAAGTAACTGGGTGACGGAACCCAATAGTGTCATTGAGATAAATAATGTAAACCTATATTGTGAAGTAACTGGGTGACGGAACCCAATAGTGTCATTGAGATAAATAATGTAAACCTATATTGTGAAGTAACTGGGTGACGGAATCCAATAGTGTTATTGAGATAAATAATGTAAACCTATATAGTGAAGTAACTGGGTGACGGAACCCAATAGTGTCATTGAGATAAATAATGTAAACCTATTGTGAAGTAACTGGGTGACGGAACCCAATAGTGTCATTGAGATAAATAATGTAAACCTATATTGTGAAGTAACTGGGTGACGGAACCCAATAGTGTCATTGAGATAAATAATGTAAACCTATATTGTGAAGTAACTGGGTGACGGAATCCAATAGTGTTATTGAGATAAATAATGTAAACCTATATTGTGAAGTAACTGGGTGACGGAACCCAATAGTGTCATTGAGATAAATAATGTAAACCTATATTGTGAAGTAACTGGGTGACGGAACCCAATAGTGTCATTGAGATAACTAATGTAAACCTATATTGTGAAGTAACTGGGTGACGGAACCCAATAGTGTTATTGAGATAAAGATTGTAAACCTAGATTGTGAAGTAACTGGGTGGCGGAACCCATATTATATGTTAGAGAGACCTTGTAATCTCATTCGGTAATTGGTACGATTGTATGTCATTGTGGAGGTACTTGTGTAGTAACGACGGTTGTGTCAAAGGAATGAATAGATTCTATGTATTAAGGAGATAGATTATATGTGTCATAGCCTTGGTATTAAGAAAGGATACAGAAGGCTCAGTAAACGTGGAAAAACCTAAAGAGTAGAGGAAATAATATAACTTTTGTTTTCATTAGACAAAGAGCAAATGGTTCATTAGGCCCTGGTCTCCATAAAAGACACAGCAGGGTTTTGATTTAATTATTTATGATTAATCACTAATAACGGGTCGTAGGATCGAAGCCGACTTGAGTCAATACCTGAATAGCGGGGATTCAGTTAGGGAGTAACGGGAACTTTAAGGGTCCAAAGTGCAACCTAGCATGAATCGACGTAATATTCAATCTGCGTCTTGAACTCATCTCGGCCCGAGCCAAGAACCTATTATTAGAGTAGTTAGGAAGTCTGTTCAATAAAATATACGAACTTCTAAATGACTGTCGAATTATCCCCCGTAGTAGTAGTAGCATTACAGATTTAGAAATAAATACTACATATATATATATATATATATATATATATATATATATATATATATATATATATATATTTTCTTATACTTTGCACTATACTGCTTCAGAGACAATAATCAAAATATAATAATAAACTGGCAGCACCTTCATCTCCTTTCAATGCAGCCCTCGTAGCACAACAGACAGAGCACAATTACAACGCAGTCTAGGCTCTCTAGGGGTTTAGGTGCAACAATTACTCCTAGGCATACTCCGACTCAACTTGTCTGGAGTATCGATGAATAATTACGGAGTAAGACACTCACAAAAACAAATACCAGCTCCGAATGGCAATACTGGAGCAGATATTCAAACAAAACAGTCCTATAGTTTGTTCTCATCTAAACGTATAAGAAAATAAAGTAACAAAGTAAAACACTTTAACTGGCAACACCTGCACTCTGGAATACTAGGCTATTGCATTTTCCAGCAGTGCCACACATGCATACCGGCTTAGTTGCGCATCACACTCCTCACACACTGCACCTATTGTGCCACAGTGAAAACCATTTAGCTATCTAATTTTAAGAGATACTGTCCTAAAATGACAGCACATCACAGGGTCCTGCTAGTGAGCCCGGGAGATATCACCTCGCCCAGAAACTGGTTCCATACACAAGCTATAGAAAACCTCTGCCCTCTCAATAACAGTACACCAAATAATCCTAGTCACCCTTGATACCTTAAAACAACTACCTTTCTGGCTTCTTAACCCCCCCAGACAGATTATATTAACTTACTGACGAGGAGGCGGCTGACACGGTATTATCCCCACAACTGTCAATATCTCACTGCGGGACCGTTAGAAGTCGGAGAAACTTGGGGTTGCCACCAATCGACAGATTTTCATCTACAGTAACTTACCTAACTTACTGAGCTCAATATGACGCTAGAGCGTCATATTACTTATTAGAGATATTAAGATAAGTTCATATGACGCGATCGCGTCATATGAGTTTTTTGGCATAAGTTCCATATGACGCGATCACGTCATATGAGTCGGAGGGGGTTAAACAGTCAGAGCCTACCTCCTGTGCTCTTCAAAGGGATCCTGATTGATCAAGGATATCCTAAAATTCTAATAACGAAAAAGCTTTGAACTGAAGATCAAGTGTGGGGGCAGGCAACCTTGTGCATAGGTTCACTAACATTATTGACGCCTTCCTCGGGTTAAAGCCGTAGGTGAAGCAGTATATGTAGCTTGTAATTCGGATATTGCAATGTTTGCCAGGTTTCTCACTTTCCTTTACCCATTCCTCTACCTTTTTCGTACTGTTACGACTGGGGTTCAAATATATCAGGGCTCTTATTCATTGGACTAGTAATGGCATAAATGTTACAACGGAAAGCGCTAGCTCCAACCTCTGATGTATATTCCCAGTGAACAAAGAACACAAATACTCTACAGAGTTCTATATGCAATAATAGGCTATCAAACTCTCAATAAATGTGCGTCTACTCTAGGCTTAATGTTATGTGAAAACAGCCTATTACTACCTATAACCGAAGGTGCTTGGTTATGGTATGCAAAGTAAGGTGGTAAGAGAAGTTACAGCTTACGTTACTTTAATCAATAACTGTCAGGCACTCCTGCATGAAAGAAAGTGCACTAAAGTCCTTCAACACTAACAAGGAATCTTCTTTAAATGTTAGATGCTATAAAGATGCTCGTATCGGAAATGGAACCCAAAAAGGCAGGCAGCGGAACAATGCTCGTGCAGGCTATGCACACAAAAAGGCAGAATATATATAATGCCGTCGGAGCCAAGAATATCCTAAACACAACAACAATAATTATAATCGCCACAACAATGCAGTATTCCTATCAACAAAAAGAGCCTAACTCGTTTGTGTCTCAATACATCAAACTAGGCTGCGAAATGCTTGTGTAATCATAAATGGGTATGCATAAAAAGAGTAATTAGGTTAATATACTTAATGTCTACTATGATTGATAAAGTCTAGCTAGAGTCAATGATACGAGATACTGGTGCGCATGGCATGCCGCATAGCCTAGTGCAAATCTCAAGTCTGTGCGTCAAATATTACGTTATAGGGAAGGGTAGCTCTCTTGAGAAACCTTAATACCGAAGTATTAAGCGTTCTCCTGGCGTACCTCAAAGACAAACAATCGAGACTAGAACAGTGCAGAATGGTATAGGCAAAAAGCCCTCATTCGTGCATGCTCTATTCTCAATGGCACACAGACTAGAATTTACTCAATCAACTCCAGTTCTCAGGTATGTCGTGCCACTTTTAACTAAAGCCAGCACTCATAGGAAACAATACCTTATACTATCAGACTCCTAGTCTAGCATTATCTAATCCAGCAGAACACTAATAATTAAAGGAAGCAGTAATATGAAAGCTAACCAATGCTTCGTGATCCACTTATCTTAACAACTAAACATAGATAGGTTATATCAGACCTTAACACACAATACAACTGGCCAGCATGAAGCTGATTTTGCAGAGTTAACCAGAGGGGGTATAATATTAATAAAAGGTGGTGAAGGATATGGAAAATGAGAGAGATAGGCAGAGGAAAAGATTCTCAGGTACGGAGCGGGGACAGATAGCAAGGGAAAAAAGATGGGTGTGTTCTAGAAACCAGATCTGAGGGAGAGAGTGGCGAGGAACTGTATATATATACTCGCACTAGCTCGAGCCGCGTGGGAAAACAGCGGTTACAAGTCATCTAACCACTAGCAAAGCTTACAGCATGGTAAGGGCCTCTCTCCACCAACCCCCGCGAGGCAGCCAGCCGTGACGTCATCGAGCGGGACAAAAAACACTGCGCGCCCCCTCTCACTCTGTTCTACTCCCTCTCTCTCTCCCAGATCCTATCATTACTAGTTAATGATAAAATATATACTTTACAATTAAATATATAAAGCCTTGACATGGGCGAAAACAAAGAGCCTTTCTGGACTGCCCATGACACGAGCTTTCATATGAAATAAAGCACACTCTAATACATAAACTGTAGCCCCATCCACTGCCCTGGCAATCCTAGTGAGTCACTGTAGGACAAGCCATGCGGTTCTAACGGAGTGGTTAACGTCACACCCCCCCCCAAGATTTTTCTCAGAGGCCCCAAGGCTCACAAAAATCTGATGGTTAGAACCCATGCTATATCTCCACTTCCCATCACCCAGCGGCAGTAAAATATCTGGCACAGTTCTTCAACAAAACATTTTTCGAAAGTATAACCCTCCCCAACACCATAGGTTAAATTATATGTAGTTATGCTCCTCAAGAGGGAGCTTCTCTAGCCCAGCATTCTGAGAGGAGTGCAACTCAGAATTACTGCTATAACATACTAAAAAAAATCAACTATCAAAGAAAGAGTTTTTATTTGATTTTTATGTTTATAATTTGTTTATTTCGGCTGCACTATAGGGGCAAGCCTAGTTTTTTCTTCTATACCAAACGCTCAACTCCTGCTTTACGACCCAATACGCTGGGCTACAACCGCGAGCCAACAAGCACCAAGCGCAAAATACCATTCAAACTAAAGCAGGAGGCTACCCGTGTGTCTCTCTACCCAGGATCATATACCCTTGAACGACCATCTGCAACCACGTTGTCACAACCGGCAATATGGCGTATGTCCAGGTTATATACCAATAACCTTAGTGACCACCTCGTCAGCCTCATATTCCGATTGTGAAACTGGTCCAAGAACTTGAGAGGGTAATGATCTGGGTAAACTACAACGACCGGACCATAGGCTGGAACACAGACCTCGAAATGCCTCAGAGCAAGTACAACCGCCAGCAGCTCCTCCTTGACAACAGAGCAGCTCCCCTGGGCCGAATTGTACTTCTCCGAGCAGAAACTAACAGGATGCTCCAGCCCATCATCGTCCTTTTCCACAAGGACGGCACCAGCCCCCACACCACTAGCCTCCGTTGCTAGTTGGAAAGGTAGGCTAAAGTCAGGGGCCCTGAGGATCGGGTGAGTGCACAACAGGTGTTTTACTTCCCTAAACACCTTCTCACACTCAGGCGCCCATTTGAACTTCTTATCCTTCCAGTAATCCTCCACCTGAGCTTGACTGTCCCATTCTCCTTCTCCACCTTGACTGCTAAACGTCATCACAGGCACAGTGAGAGGCTCAGGGGGGTGCCTCCCATACTCCTTCACGGGATTATCATGACATAACTGATTGTGCTTCCGCCTGTCTGGAGTGGCTACCAAGTAAACCAGGTCCGATAGCTCCTCCACCACCCTATAAGGACCAGCGTACTTCGCGGATAAGGGGTGACCTACAAGGGGCAGTAGAATCAACACCTCCTGACCCACGTGAAACTCCCTGAGTTCAACCTTGAGGTCGTACCTGTCCTTCCTGAGGGCCTGAGAGCTAGTCAAATTATGGCCAGCCAACTCCAGACTGCGCAACGTCCGTTCTCGACTGTTGAGGACACACTTGAGCATAGAACAAGGTTTTTCTGTGCCCTCCCATACTTCTTCAACCATATGGAGAGGCCCTCTGACACGGTGTCCAAAGACGAGCTCATTAGGGCTGAATCCCAAACTCTCCCCAGGTACCTCCCACACAGCAAACAAAATACATGGCAGGCCAAGATCCCAATCCCTCCCACTCTCAAAGCAACAACAACGAAGCACAGATTTCAAGGCTGAGTGCCATCGCTCTAACACACCCTGGCTCTCCGGATGATATGCAGATGACACAACCCCACCAATCCCATGCTGCGGCATTGCTTGTACAAAGAGGCTAGAAGTGAAGTTGGGTCCCCGGACTGACTGAATCCTCTGCGGGTAACCATACCGGGAAAAATACACTAGCAAGCTTCGGACCACCGTTTTCGCCGACCCATTTCTCATAGGGTACGCATCAGGGTACCTTGTTGCTACATCTCCCGACTGTGCATCACTGCCCTCCTTCAACTCTTTCGTCTTTTTAAGCCCATCCTCTGCCCCTTCAGGAACAGTTACTGGGTCTTCTCCAGACTCGAAATGTGGTCCTAATAATGAGTCCCCGAGAAGGTCCGTTGACACTAAACTCTCAACCGCATCAACTTCCAACCCCTTCTCGGTACCCTTCCTCCGCTGATCTAAAGATTGTTGACCAGAATGTGACTCCCTGGATGCAGAATCTCCGGTGACAACACACTCCATAGGCTGCCCCGGACACTTCCCAACCCACTCCTGCTCCTCCCTACTCACGTCGGCCGGCTTCTCGACAACGACTAAGGGTGGAGCCTCAGAAGTAGGCCCTGCAAAGTCGTTGCCAAGAAGGAGGTCGACGCCCCCAACAGGCAACTTCTCCACAATTCCTACATCCAGGTCACGAGTCACGCCATCAACTTCCACCTTCATTCTTACAAGCGGGTATGACCTTGTCGCATTAACTCCCTGAACCACAACCACCCGCGCCGTATTGACAGGTTTACCAGTGAAATTTCTCAACAGTATTTGCGATGCCCCAGTGTCACGCAAAATTCTCACCTCATGTCTTCTACCCCCCCACTCCACACAACCGAGACCCCTGTGGTCACTAAAGGCATCACGGACAGGGAATAAGCCTTCCGGATCCTTCTGCACTGGCAGTGTATTTACCTCGGAAGAAATGCCTCTAACAAACTCCGATGTCCTCTTGAACACTCCAATGCCGTGAGCAAAAGACACGGCTGCCGGAGGAGGTCGACTAGGGCACTCATTTGCCTTATGACCCTCCTGGTGGCACCTAAAACACATAAATTTCGGTTTCGGCTTATACTGTGATGTAAAAGGCCCCTGACTTTTCACATACGGTGTGGTGTAAGGTTTGGCTTCAGTTTTAGTTTCATTGCTCTTTGGTTTAAATGTGTCATTGCTACGGGGAGGGGGAGGATAATGGTCCCTAGCACTTGCATCGTACTTCTGTGAGGACCCGCAACCCCGAATCAACGACAGCCGTAGATCAGCCATTTCTGCTGCTTCTACTAGAGTTCTTGGGTTTTTCTCCTTTAAGTTCAAAGTTAGATCACCGCCCGTGCTCTTAAAGAACTGCTCCAACATCATTAACTGCTTAACTCCATCAAACGTTGTTACCTTCTCAGATCGGAGCCAGTTCCCCATAGCATCGGACAAGTCCCGGGCGTGTTCCAAAAAGGTGCTATCTCTTCCCTTAGTTACACCCCGGAACTTCAAACGGTACGTTTCTGGTTGCAGTTCGTAAGCCCTCAGGACAGCCTCCTTGAGATCCTCGTACACAATACATAACTCCAAAGGTAATGCATCGTAGGCTTTAAGACCCTTGCCTATTAATCTAGAGGATACATGTGCTGCCCATATATTCTCTGGCCACTGGTGTTCCTGGCACTTCTTCTCAAAGCGTGTGAAAAATTCTGTTACACCACTCTCATCAAACACCGGAACCAGTTTCAATAAGTGCGAGAGAGACTGCTCATGAACACGGTTACCAGCCCCAAGTCGCTGTCCCGTTGCCTCTACTCGCGATTTCTCTACGTCCATGTCGGAACAGTACCTAGTCGACTCTAAATCCGCTTGGATTTTTGCTAGCTCTATGTGCTGCTGACTGATAGTTTTTCTCTCTTCTATCTTGGCTAATTCTATTTGCTGCTGAAGCTCACATGCCCTTTGTTGCTGTTGAACCTCAGATACCCTGATAGCCTTTCTCTCTTCGATCTTAGCTAATTCGAGCTGAAGCAATAATTCTGGAGTTAACCCTTGAGGAGGTGAAGGTGCTACAATGTTTGAAATTACCGGTGGTCCCCCCAGGGGAAACCCACCCTGCCAGTCACCACCCACCTGTGGAAGCGTACCCGGGGTCAGCAAACCACTGGGATGGCTGGGAGTCGAGTGTAGGGGAAGCATGGCCGAAGGGCTCTGAGCACTCAACCCATCTCGCTCACCAGTCACCCTGCCCAGTACACACGTTATCAAGTTATCCTTGGTCATGCTGCTAGTAACCGCATGACCGATAGCTGTGGCCAGGCATTGAAGACCGTACCGATCCATACACTCCAACCGCTCGGCAGTAACAGGCCATTGCAAAAATATCCTAGCATCCTCCTCACAGTTCACCCGATTAACCCTTTCATCATGCTGCTGTTCCTTAGTTTCGACATTACGTACTGTGTCTCCATTCTCCTCTGATCCGGTATAAGACATGATGCTCACAAAAATTTCTCACCACAATATTCAGAAAAGAAGCACCCCAAACTCTTATACCTCGATATACACACACAAATTCTCGGAAATACTCAAGGGCTATACTATGTTCCAAAAAAAAAATTATTCTTGCTGATCCCCGCAAAATATTCTCCAAAACAACAAATGTTCCCTGCTAATAAATGTAGGTTCACCAAATCCTAGGTAAGGTCGCCATTTGTTACGACTGGGGTTCAAATATATCAGGGCTCTTATTCATTGGACTAGTAATGGCATAAATGTTACAACTGAAACCGCTAGCTCCAACCTCTGATGTATATTCCCAGTGAACAAAGAACACAAATACTCTACAGAGTTCTATATGCAATAATAGGCTATCAAACTCTCAATAAATGTGCGTCTACTCTAGGCTTAATGTTATGTGAAAACAGCCTATTACTACCTATAACCGAAGGTGCTTGGTTATGGTATGCAAAGTAAGGTGGTAAGAGAAGTTACAGCTTACGTTACTTTAATCAATAACTGTCAGGCACTCCTGCATGAAAGAAAGTGCACTAAAGTCCTTCAACACTAACAAGGAATCTTCTTTAAATGTTAGATGCTATAAAGATGCTCGTATCGGAAATGGAACCCAAAAAGGCAGGCAGCGGAACAATGCTCGTGCAGGCTATGCACACAAAAAGGCAGAATATATATAATGCCGTCGGAGCCAAGAATATCCTAAACACAACAACAATAATAATAATCGCCACGACAATGCAGTATTCCTATCAACAAAAAGAGCCTAAGTCGTTTGTGTCTCAATACATCAAACTAGGCTGCGAAATGCTTGTGTAATCATAAATGGGTATGCATAAAAAGAGTAATTAGGTTAATATACTTAATGTCTACTATGATTGATAAAGTCTAGCTAGAGTCAATGATACGAGATACTGGTGCGCATGGCATGCCGCATAGCCTAGTGCAAATCTCAAGTCTGTGCGTCAAATATTACGTTATAGGGAAGGGTAGCTCTCTTGAGAAACCTTAATACCGAAGTATTAAGCGTTCTCCTGGCGTACCTCAAAGACAAACAATCGAGACTAGAACAGTGCAGAATGGTATAGGCAAAAAGCCCTCATTCGTGCATGCTCTATTCTCAATGGCACACAGACTAGAATTTACTCAATCAACTCCAGTTCTCAGGTATGTCGTGCCGCTTTTAACTAAAGCCAGCACTCATAGGAAACAATAGCTTATATCAGACTCCTAGTCTAGCATTATCTAATCCAGCAGAACACTAATAATTAAAGGAAGCAGTAATATGAAAGCTAACCAATGCTTCGTGATCCACTTATCTTAACAACTAAACATACATAGGTTATATCAGACCTTAACACACAATACAACTGGCCAGCATGAAGCTGATTTTGCAGAGTTAACCAGAGGGGGTATAATATTAATAAAAAGGTGGTGAAGGATATGGAAAATGAGAGAGATAGGCAGAGGAAAAGATTCTCAGGTACGGAGCGGGGACAGATAGCAAGGGAAAAAAGATGGGTGTGTTCTAGAAACCAGATCTGAGGGAGAGAGTGGCGAGGAACTGTATATATATACTCGCACTAGCTCGAGCCGCGTGGGAAAACAGCGGTTACAAGTCATCTAACCACTAGCAAAGCTTACAGCATGGTAAGGGCCTCTCTCCACCAACCCCCGCGAGGCAGCCAGCCGTGACGTCATCGAGCGGGACAAAAAACACTGCGCGCCCCCTCTCACTCTGTTCTACTCCCTCTCTCTCTCCCAGATCCTATCATTACTAGTTAATGATAAAATATATACTTTACAATTAAATATATAAAGCCTTGACATGGGCGAAAACAAAGAGCCTTTCTGGACTGCCCATGACACGAGCTTTCATATGAAATAAAGCACACTCTAATACATAAACTGTAGCCCCATCCACTGCCCTGGCAATCCTAGTGAGTCACTGTAGGACAAGCCATGCGGTTCTAACGGAGTGGTTAACGTCACAGTATTCTGCATTCCTCTGTGCCTATTACCACTCCCAAATTACGTTGACCTTCTTCTGTAATTTTCACTGCTATCCGCAACGTTTCTTCGTACTGATTTTCTATTCACAATCAGTAATGATTTACTTGGATTAGGATGGTAATCAATAGCTGAGCCAACAGATTGTACTTTGCCCAACCATTCTTTGAGATCCCTTATTCTTTCAGCACCTGTGAGGTTGTCAGCATATTCCATTTGTTTCACATGGGTTTCTTCATGTTTTATTTTATGCTGCAGAATATATATGTCTAGAGCGTACATTTCCATTGCCGCTAGATTTTCTTGCATTGTTCCTTCATTCGATTTGAGAATATTCATATTATCCTTATTTGTGCTTAGAGAGAAAGAGGGCTACTCTGATTGCTAAAGGTCCTTCCTAAGCTGCATACAATTGTATAGTGTTGGACACAAAGAAGCTTACTAATACTTTATGCTTGACTATAGCTGACTGTGTTTGGGATGCATGGTTGTTTTATTTCAGGCAACCCTTCTCCCTCAAATTTAGATCCATTACTATCCATATTTTAAGACGTTCGGCCCATTAATTTGGCGATTTTAATGCTTTTCGACCCATTGTTTTGTCAGTATTTAGACCTTTTGTGCCAATTTGGTGTCGATTTTTTCCTGGCGAGCAATATCGAGCCTGCAATTTAGGAGGAACAGGCCTTCTGCAGGGACATATTTCTACCGAAAAATTTACAAATATATCTAGCAGGGGGATCTTGGGGATGTTTTTTTTAACCTTAATGGAGGTCTAGGAAGGAAACTAAACAAATAATAAATACATAAACAAATCGACCAATTAAGCCTTTAGATATCGTTCTCCTAATCAAATACTGCTTTACAAAGTAGAGTAAGTTAAGAATTTAATTGGCATATTTAAATTAAATTATATAATATTGGGCAAAACAAAAATATTGAACCATAAGTTGATCAAATATAATTGGTTAAAGTTTTACGTATCAACATCTGCATCGTTACATTGTTTATTTCATCGAAGCTCTTTTGGTCGTTCAATAGTATATTCCTATCATGAATTTGCTTCCTAACATATTTTCGTTTGTCAATAAACTTGGTAATACTTAACGTCATATAAATTTATAAAAATCTCCATGGTCCTGTGTATGACCTTCCAACGATCTATTACATCATGTTACCTAATATATAATTAGTAAGCTAACCTTGCATTAGTTTGTGAGGTATCATTTTACATCAGTTCAAAATTCACTTGCACAAGCCATAGGAGCTGTCAACCCCTAAAATCAGTGAAGTTAACATCTAGCTAAGCCCAAAACTTTACTTTACTTTACAGATACAGTACAACTATATTAAACTAGTGCTGCATCACTAGTAATACAGATACAGTACAACTCTATTAAACTAGTGCTGCATCACTAGTAATACAGATACAGTACAACTCTATTAAACTAGTGCTGCATCACTAGTAATACACCCACAAATGGATTGCTTGTAATTCCAATCAAAATCGTGTATGACATATTATGTTTTAATTATATATCAACCTTACTCTATCAAAAAGGAAGCATTTATTTATCACTCATCCATCTATCATCATTCACTATTTTTATGGTATACCTTCCTTAAACACGTAATCTATTGCTGCCTCTTGATAACACACACTTAAATTTAACTTAAATCCCTTCCTATATCCGAGTATAGTAAACATGAGTATGCACGTTACCGTCCTCATGGAAATACTCCCCTAACACACACACATACACACACTCACAGAAACTCACACACCAAAAAATGCAGGTGTATAAAACCGCTCTAAATATTTGAGTGCCAGGACCACCGGCGGGGTCCTTTAATATTTACAGTTGTAACTGCCAGGGGGATTGTTTTCTGCTCTCACTCTAACAATAGTCTCTCCTGCTTTGCAAATTATTTCACAGTTGCAACTTATAAAATTTCGTGTAGAATTATATTTATGTTATGAGTTTGGTTAGACTGTTTGCAAAATTATACATATAGACATTACCATCATACTCCATGAATATTTATGTATTTATACAATTGTTAGCCTTGAATCCATCCCATGATGAATAAACACTGCCGCACTGTATTAGATAATATACCTACTGTAAGTATGAGACCACGTACCTGGCAACTATTTCAGGCTATCAGTACCTACCACAATGCTAAGAAAAAGTATTTAGGAGTGCGTTGTATCTTATATTTATTGGGAAAAACATTATGACAAGTACTATCTGAGTTTAACCATATGTATGCATGCATGTATAAATACACACTTCGTACCCAGCCAAACTAAAGTACATATTGTCCTCCCTTTTTCCGCCCTAACATATTTACACAAAGCGCTTGGAGCCCTCACAAGTTCCAATATTAATAAACCTCCCTCAAGCCTAGTTCACATAGAATCAACGAATTTAGCATAATAAACTATCTTTGTAATGCACCGGTACGGGAAAATGTATTTCAACAGAAAACGTTTCAGCTTAAACTTTCCCTTGTTCCCCGGTCTAATCTCCCACCACATAATACATAGCCTACACACACAGTTTACCTCCAAAATATTAAATTAATGCGTCCTAATTTATATTACCGTGTATACTGTACTGTATATTGTTCAGCAATCCTTAATATTCTATGTTTTTATGCGATTGTAACTTCGGTATGCTTTTATTATCTTATACAGTATTTGTGTGTTTATGTACACTGTATATACTCACGCACGAGAATATACGTATATATGTAAATATATATAAATATATATATATATAGTGTTAAGTATACAAAATATGTATGTAGGTATATTGATACGTTTGTGTGTATGCACTGGGTGTGTATGTAAATGCAGTGTATGTGCACGTATGGGTACGTACATGTACTATGAATGCATACAACACGGTTATATGTATTTTGTTTAATTAAGCCTACAATAATGCAGTTAAATATAAGTCACCACAACTGTTTGTATTTCCCACATATTCATTTTCAGCCTCTGGCTGCAATTCTAAATACACCGTTTATCAACTCTGTGTAAGCAGAGTGGTATTGCCCCCCCCCCCCCCCCCCCCCGTACCCTGCCGGCAGAAATGTATGTTGTCGTCGTCCGTCTGTCCAGAAACTCCTAGACTGTTGGACGGATTTTCACCAAGTTCCACAAGTAGATTAGGTAGGTGAATGTGACAGTCAGTCCAAATATGTTGGTTTCATTCGCTCAACAGTTATGGTCCTAGGTAAAACATATGGTTTACCCCCCCCCCCCCCCCTCCGTTTCTCACCCCCGTAGGAGTGGCATAGTATTGTAATCACTGTGTCTGTATGCTTGTGTGTGTATGTGTGTGTGCCCCGTAGCCTATATTAGTGATTATGGCACTAGTAGTGATGGTGTTGGTGATTGTGGTAGTATTTTCCATGATGATGATGATCTGTAGGGATAGTTTGTCTGATTGTAGTAATGATAGTTGTGGTGATTATGGTAGTACTGTAGTTATAATGAGGACAGTAGTTATTATGGTAGTACTGTAGTTATAATGAGGACAGTAGTTATTATGGTAGTACTGTAGTTATAATGAGGACAGTAGTTATTATGGTAGTACTGTAGTTATAATGAGGACAGTAGTTATTATGGTAGTACTGTAGTTATAATGAGGACAGTAGTTATTATGGTAGTACTGTAGTTATAATGAGGACAGTAGTTATTATGGTAGTACTGTAGTTATAATGAGGACAGTAGTTATTATGGTAGTATTGTAGTTATAATGAGGACAGTAGTTATTATGATATTATGGTAGTACTGTAGTTATAATGAGGACAGTAGTTATTATGATATTATGGTAGTACTGTAGTTATAATGAGGACAGTAGTTATTATGATATTATGGTAGTACTGTGTTATAATGAGGACAGTAGTTATTATGATATTATGGTAGTACTGTAGTTATAATGAGGACAGTAGTTATTATGATATTATGGTACTGATGGAGGTGGTGATTGTAAAGTAGTTGTGAACGTGGTGGTGATAGTAGCAGTGATGATGGTAGTAGTAGTAAGGATGATGGTGATCGTAGTAATGATGGTGGTGGAGATTGTGGTAGCGATGATGGGGATAGTACTAGTGATGATGGTGACAGCATTGATGATGTTGGTGATAGTTACTAGAGATGTTGCCCCGCATTTGTACAAGGAACATGACCCGTTTTGGATAGGTTAGGTTATGTTATGTTATGTTAGGTTAGTGTTTGTTTTGTAAACCCATTGGTTGCGGGGGACCGTTCTGGAACGCCATGGCAATTTATAGCAATTTACAGGCCCTTAACTGGCGGGGCCCGCCTTAGGTCGAGCTCCAATTTACAGCAAGTTAGGAGCATTATTAAGGCTTTTAAAGGGTTAAAATCGAGTGCAAATGGCCGGGAGCGCAGCAGGCCACACGTCCGACACCCAGGGCTTACCGCTGCCCACTGACTCACACTCCCTCTGTTCTCGAGAGGCCGGCAGTGTTGCCAGTAGTGAGCGTAGAGGGAAAAAATATGCCGCTATATGCTAAACTCCCATGTTAGTGGTACCACTGGGTGAGAATGACAAGTGGTACGTAGCTCGTTCTGGTCTCATTTTGAAGCTTTTAGCGCCTAGTTTTTTGCTGAATACATTTCTTTTCATGCAGATACTTGATTGATAATTCAGGAGGGCCTGAATATGCCCAAAATAGCCCAAAAAAAAACGCTAGACAAGGGTTAAGGGGACCGACCGGTTATTTACTAACTTCCAGGTCTTACTTTCAATGTAAATACAATTTGGCACAGGTGTAGTATGTGACCATGAAACTAGATTTTTTTTGTTTTTTTTTTTAAATTTAGGTAAAACAACAAAATTAACACTATAGCACTACCAAGACGCATATAACTCTTAAAAAAAATCCTATAGCACCTGCTGTATGTGATCAAACAACTCACAAAAGGTGTGGTTGTAGTTTCTATAAAACACTGTTTATATATTTTGTGTATTTTTGGATTTAGGTGATTATGAATTAAGGTGAAATTATTTTGTAGAATTTTACAACTGTGACAACATGCTGCAAACAAAGTTGGCTAGAGTGAATTAGCTTTATAGATAATGTGTTTTTAATTCCCTTTCCAATGGTATACAGTATACACCATTCCTATAGGTCCAATAATACATTTATTATAAGATCCCAAAAATGCGACAGAACAGTTTTGAGAAAAACATGTGAAAGTCTAAGGTAATTAGGTGAAACAAATTTAACTTTTTGTTTTTGTTTACAATATTTTACGCAGGAACACAGCAGAGTAGAAGATAAAGCATATAGGAGGTTGTAGAGTAGTTTACGCTCTTTCCATTTATATATGTATGATCCTCATATGACCAGTAGTTACTGAGCATGCCAATTTAAATGTTCGCTCTATAACGTTTTCAGAAATACAGGAAAAGTTTGGAAAACATAAAACAAAAATTCCAATGGGTTTTCACTAATAACATTTCACAGGCTTATGAAGGGATGTTGACTCTTGTTGAGTAAACACCAAATGGTATTTTCAGGATTTCGAGCTTTTTAAGCCTAAATAACCAGTCGGTCCCCTTAACACCTTACGAGCGGCCTATGCGGTTTATTTATATGTACCGCACAGCGGGGTGTTTTTAGCCAAAATAGGGCTGTTTACGTGATCATTTTCATGCCTAAATAAGACCCAGAACGTAAAACAAGTACCTATCCCTGAAAGGGCATAAACAGAGCTTTCGAATGACACCATAACGATCCTTGTATGATGGATAGTTTTCTTGCAATAACCGTGCAACGCGAGTGCAAAAAGCAGGTAATTCGGTAGTTTCGGTACATAATTGAGTATGTAGCGAGTGAGAGAGGGAGGAGGGAGCTGAGATTTGTGTCAGTAGGTTCGCCGCGGTGGTCTGGAGCAGTCATACGCTCGCTAGTCTCCTGCCACCACTTGTCTCTCTCTCTCAGCCACATTACGTGCTGAAATTGCCACTCGACCTATGTCGAGCGCCGCCACATAGTCCAGCTTTATTTAACTCGACTTATGTTGCTCGCCGCTAATTAAGGGTTAAAGCTTGTGGAGACGAGTGCGAGTGAGCGGGAGCGCTGCAGGCCTCCGTCTGTTCTCCAGCCAGGCAGCTGCGGCACTGAGGGATATGAAACATGTCTCGCTAGACATAATTTGCGCTGCCAAAGGCAAATTTAGCACGACATTAGCAATTAACATTCGCTCAGTATTAGCGAATATTTGCCGATGTCTATGGTAGCGCTGCGGATGAATCCTGCCCGTTACGAAGCTCGTTCTGGTGTCCATTTGAAGATATTTTCTTCTAGGTTTTTGCTGAATAAATTTAATTTAATTCAGACACTTGCTCAATCATTCAGGAGTGCCAATATAAGCCCTAATATAGCGGAAATACACCTGCACAGTAAGCGTTAAATAATAAATCACAAATTATAACCATAGGCGACTTCGTTTTGGGTAGAAAGAAATCTTTGGGGCGAGTCCTCCAGTATTCTTGGTGATAGTAGTAGTGATGATGATGACAGTAGCAGTGATGTTAGTAGTAGATGGGATGATGGTGATAGTAGTGGTGATGGTGATAATAGTGATGATGGTGATGGTTTTAGTGTTAATGATGATAGTGATGATGGTGACATTAGTAGTGATGATGGTGACAGTACTAGTATGAAAGAGGAAAACAGCCCAGTCATGGGTCTCTCTAATTCTCTCTCTAATTCTCTAATACGGTCTCTCCGTAATTCTTGGCGATTTCAACTTACCCGTGACTAAATGGGGCGATATTCTTACTTCACACTCTGGACACGACCTCTATGCTAACTTGCAAGAGAGTTCACTTTTTCAATTTGTACAATCTCCGACCCATGGAAATAATGTGCTTGACCTTGTACTCGCAACAAAAGAATTAATAGAGAATTTGAATGTTGGTGATGAATTCAATAACAGCGACCATCGTACGATAACTTTCACTTTAAAGTTTACTAGTAACAAATTAAATAGCAGCATTGAGAAAGTCCCTAATTTCAAGAAAGCAAATTTTCATAAACTTAAATCAAAGCTTAACCCTTCCTACCCGGTCTGCCTTAGGTAAGGACAGCACGAAAGAAGGGCCGCTACCCGGTATGCCTTATCTAAGGCATGAGCTTAATAGCCTAATTAAGCTTGGTCCGAACGCCGTGCGTACGACGTATGTCAACAAACCCAAGCGTTCGTCACCGCACCTCCGAAAAGAAGAAGGAGAAGACTCCTCAATGTTATTGTTCTGACATCATGACGAAATTAGTGTCTAAAAAGCCCCCATATTGGCAACATCTCTGCAATATTGGCTCCACTGAAATCGTCATCAAAACTGAACCAGTTGACTTACAGACCTCTACTCAATGCCAAAGTACAGATTGAAAACCGCACTACGATTATAGATGAGTGGGAAAGTTCTAGCAGTGAAAATAAACATAAATACGGTAGCCTAGGCCTAGACATTTTTCAGCCATATCGCCCGGGTAGGGGCGACCGTCATTGGGTAAGACAGCCCGGGGAGGAAGGGTTAAACAAACTGACTGAAGCTTTCTGACTAACAATAACGACATAAATACATCTTGGGAGTGTTTCGCAACCACTTACCTTAACCCTTAATTAGCGGCGAGCAACATAAGTCGAGTTAAAAAAAGCTGGACTATGTGGCGGCGCTCGACATAGGTCGAGTGGCAATTTCAGCACGTAATGTGGCTGAGAGAGAGAGACAAGTGGTGGCAGGAGACTAGCGAGCGTATGACTGCTCCAGACCACCGCGGCGAACCTACTGACACAAATCTCAGCTCCCTCCTCCCTCTCTCACTCGCTACATACTCAATTATGTACTGAAAGTACCGAATTACCTGCTTTTTGCACTCGCGTTGCACGGTTATTGCAAGAAAACTATCCATCATACAAGGATCGTTATGGTGTCATTCGAAAGCTCTGTTTATGCCCTTTCAGGGATAGGTACTAGTTTTACGTTCTGGGTCTTATTTAGGCATGAAAATGATCACGTAAACAGCCCTATTTTGGCTAAAAACACCCCGCTGTGCGGTACACATAAATAAACCGCATAGGCCGCTCGTAAGGTGTTAAGGCAGTGCAAGACTGCATACCAGGCCATAATGATAAGCCCAAATGGTGGAATAAAGATATTTCAGACTGTCTGCTTGCTAAAACAATTGCTAATGATAGGTTAAAATCCTCACAAAATGACGAAGAACGGGTGAAATTTGTAGAGCTACGACACAAAGCCAAAAAGTTAATTAAGCAAAGTAAAAAGACCTTGGAGTTACATGTTGCGAATCAAAGTAAAACAAACCCGAAAGAATTCTATAGTTATATCAGAAAGAAAAAAGTAGTTACTTCAACTGTAGGACCGTTAGTCGATGAAAATGGAGAATACACCAAAGACGAAGTACAAATGAGTAATGCCCTCAATAACTTCTTTGCATCAGTTTTTACAACCGAAGACCTCAGTGATATCCCTACACCATCGCCGATTCAGATTGATAATTCAGATGTTCTAAGCAATATCACCGTTGCAGAGAGAGAAGTATTGAATTGTTTAGATAAACTCAAGGTAAATAAAACGCCTGGACCTGATACAATCTCGCCTAGAGTTCTAAAGGAAGCTAAGGATGAGCTCTCCAAGCCACTGACATTCAATGAATCCTTGCAGTCTGGGACTATGCCTGATCAGTGGAAGCTAGCCAACGTAACACCGATATTAAAAGAAGGCAGCAAATCCCTACCCAGTAACTATCTTCCAATTAGCTTAACCTCAATTGTATGTAAAATGCTAGCAACGGTCATAAGAGACAGACTTGTAAATCACTTAGAGGCAAATAACTTACTTAAAGATACTCAACACGGCTTTCGTAAAAAACGTTCCTGTTTAACAAACCTCTTAGACTTCTTCCACGATATCCTCAACCTCTACGATGAGAGTAAAGCTGTAGATATTATATACCTTGATTTTCAAAAGGCTTTTGACAAAGTTCCCCACAAACGTTTACTGCTAAAACTAAAAGCGCATGGAATACAAGACGGTGTGTTGAAATGGATAGAAAATTGGCTCAGCGACAGAAAGCAAAGAGTAGTAATAAACGGTAAGGCATCTAAATGGACCAATGTAAGTAGCGGGGTACCCAAGGGATCGGTACTAGGACCAATTCTCTTTCTAATTTACATCAACGACATAGATGAGGGTCTCACCTGTACAATCTCAAAATTTGCTGACGATACAAAAATTGCAGATAGCGTACTCTCAAAAGAACAAGTTGACGATATGCAACACAATCTAAATAAATAGTCATGTTGGGCCCAAATTTGGCAAATGAGTTTCAATGCGGATAAATGTAAAGTATTACATATCGGATACCTAAATGAGAAAGCAAACTATTCGATGAATGGCATTCAGCTTAAGAATGTAAATAGAGAAACCGATCTGGGAATAACAATATCGAGTAACCTAAAACCGAGTCAACAATGTTCAGAAGTTGTTAAGAAGGCAAACAAAATAATTGGCTTTATAGGCAGGTCATTTGAGCATAAATCCAAAGAAGTTATCCTAACCCTTTACAATTCCTTAGTCCGCCCTCTTCTGGAATACTGCGTTCAATCCTGGTGGCCTTATTACCGAAAAGATATAAACAAGCTAGAACGAGTTCAACGTAGAGTTACCAAAATGATACCTAGCCTAAAGAACAAACCATACGAAGAGCGTCTTAGAGAATTAAATCTATTTCCTTTAACCCAGCGCAGATTAAGAAGTGACTTAATTCAAGTGTTCAAAATCATCAAAGGCATCGACAATATAAACTGTAGTAAGTACTTCACTATCGACCAATCTAATTACACGCGAGGAAACGGTTGCAAAATTATTGGTATATCTTTTAACTCACACGAATCTAAGAATTTCTTCTTCAATCGAGTTGTCAACTTGTGGAATGGGCTTCCCCGAGACGTTATAGACTGCAGCACCGTTGATTCATTTAAACTCCGCTTAGACAAATATCTCGCATCAAACCCGCGACTGACTGCGTTTGTAAATTAATAACTTTATTTTATCCCCCCCTCAGTTACTAACCCATCTGTCCCCTACTAACTTCCTAATCCTGCCACGGACATTAGTTCCAGGGCAGTAGTTCCCTTTCCAATGTTCCCTTACCCACTCTAAACCACTGTTTGGACACTTGATCCTTAGTGTTTTGGAGGACAAGCAGCCTAGAAGGGTCACTAGATCTGTTGTTGCTTGATTTCCTTTGTACTCCTTTGTACTCTCTCTCTCTCATTTTTACCCATCACAGTGGTGATGGGCTGGTCTATCAGAGTGAGAACTGAGCGATCTCTGCCATACCCATAGCTTACTCTGACTGTTTCTTTTACTTATATATTTTCTAGATCTCAAGTGACGTCGTCTCTTCCGTGGATTGACCTCCCAATTTACCAAGATTGGAAGCCAAAGCATCACCTTTTTCCTTTGCCCCTGAACTTTCTCTTCATAATTGCTGAGGGGCACAGGGTCCTGGGTGGGGCTTTGGTTTCCCGGGCGTTTATGCACCCTCCTCAGCTCCCCGCCATGGACTGGCTTCGGTCACCCAGGCTTTATTGTGGTCGACAGGGAGGGTTCTGTGGGGGCTCTCGGTTATGGCCTTGGCCTTGCTCGGGGTCTTGGGGCTGTTTGGCCAGGCAGCTAGAGGAACAACAACAACAATAGCTTGTGAGGCGGGGAGAGTGACGCCCGCTGTACAATAATGTTGGTCTTGACACAGCTGACTGGATCGCTCTATGTCAAATTGATTATCTCCAGCTGTCTATTTTTCGTCCCACGACCATAGGGTTGTCAGTATGTAAAAATCCAGGGGGATGGTATGAATAGGGTTAACCTCTTCTGTACCGTAGGGTACAGGAATAAAATCCCCCCCCCCCCCCTGTCCCAAGCAATGTGGCCAAAATGGTAAGATAGAACAACCTCCACCTCAAAAGATGAAGGAATACTGGCTCTCCCAGCCTGCAGAGGGTTGGATATAAGCTGAGAAGTGTTGCCAACTCTAGAGCAGTACTCAAATGGTCGCGATACCAGGCACTGCCTGATACTGGCAGTTACAAGGAAAGTACATTACTGACGGCTCCCTGCCGTGCTGAGACTTGGGAGTGATTTATCTACTGATGGCTCCCTGCCATCGCTGGTACAGAACGTGTTAAGGAAACCATACGTATGGGAAGACAAATGCTCAAGAAATATTAAGTATGGATTTAAAAACTTTAAATATGCAAGAAATAAGGGAATTGGACGATGGTTGGATGGTTGGAGGTTGAATGGGAGCTGATTTTCAGTAAGAAGGGAAGAAGAGACAAAAGATCTTGTCTATGTACAGAGCCAGCACAGAAGTACTGATTTTAAGTACAACAGGATCAACACCATCTGGTGCGTATGCCTTATTAATATAAAACCCATTGAGGACACAAAGTATGTCTCTAGACGAGATAAAGATATTAGGCATAAGTAAAGTGGCTATCCCACTGCGCGAACTTTCGATGGCGAACGCCCTGCGACTGTGTTTTTGTTCTATGTCCGTTAATTCGCGGCGAATAGGGCGTAGTCAGAAGCGAATGAAGTCGAAAAGGCGAATTATGTCGATTGCCGTGCGACAGAAGTACGATCACAGTGCGATTGTGGCGACTATTTAGGCGATAATGGCGAATGATGTGCGACATTCGATGGCGAACCATGGTGATTTTGGCGATCGATGATGGCGACAGTAGCGATTGCAGGGCGATTGTCCTACGAATGTTGGACGATGTGATGCGAAACACCGCGAAGGTTGTGCGAACGTGGCGAATGCCATGTGTGTGTGTGTGCGCATGTATGCGTGTTGTAGTGTGTGTGTTTGTGTGTGTGAAAAGGCGAAATGTGGAAAAGCTGGACATTCTGTGTCTGTGTGTTGTAGAGTGTGTGTGCATGTATGCCTGCTGTCGTGAGACAGTGTGTGCGTGTGTGTGTGACAAGGCAAAATGTGTAAAAGCTGGACATTCTGTGTGTGTGTGTGTGTGTGAAAAGGCGAAATGTGGAAAAGCTGGACATTCTGTGTGTGTGTGTGAAGAGGCAAAATGTGGAAAAGCTGGACATTCTGTGTGTGTGTGTGTATATCTATGGATCAATGTGTACAAGACTTATCCCGGAATATCTGAACGATACTTGTGAGAACAACAATGATACACTGATGAATGATTCTGAACAATTAAATCCCATGAAGAAAATTAACTTTTATTTATATTTTCATTCGAAGTTCACAATCTCGTTTACATAAGGTCTATTACAAAAACATATGCCCTCGAATACAAATGTAAATATAATTGTGTGGGTATGTCTGAGTGTCTGTGCATCTATGGAGTAGGTGTATTCCCACTCAAGATACAATTATGGATTTATTGTTCCTTTCAATTATAAGACTATTGTATACAGATTAGGAAGTGTATACAATTATGGAGGTCAGAGGGTTAATTGAGATACTCTTTACCCTTCTAGTTACCACAGATCATTCCTAAGCTGGATAAAATCTTCTAAAGGTAGTCAGAATATACTGTCATAATGCATCCTAATCTTCAAAGGGTTAAGTAGAAGTAACTATTAAATTAACACTTTCACTATTATGATAGTTTGTTTCCTCTAATTCGAGTTATCATTTGTCGATTTAAGGGGAGATTTCAACTTGAAGGATTTTATTCTAAACCTCTTTCTCCGTCATGTTTAGCACCATTCCTTTTGAAATTTTAAGACGTTCGCCCCATTCGAACGTTCCCTTAAATACAGCTTAGACAGGTTTTTTTTAAATAACTATGCCTCACATACACACTCGACATAGCCACACAACAATAACACACACAACACGTGTTTCGGTAACGGTTCCGGTACACTGACTTTTACTTTGAACTTATAACTCCTATTATATAAGTTTATTTTGAAATATTATGAAGAATTAATTAGGTAAGTATACATAACCTACTGTTATGTATATAGTACTTATGATTAAATTATCGACCAAGTTTATATAATTAGCACCATATTTCACTAAAAAATCTTAAAAATAACTGAGAAATCATGATGAGAACTTTGCATTTTTTTACCGTCAGTTGAAAAGAAGCAGAATATAGTGAGAGACACATCAACAGTCACATAAAAACCCACCTATCGCCTCAGGTCGCCACATATCGCATGTCATTCGTATGGCATTGGCAATAATTCGTCGACACATTCGAGCTACTGTCGTAGGGTTATCGACCTATTTGCTCAAAAAGCAGCGTTGCCAATCATTGGAATTTGCAAATTGGCGAATCAGGGCGATACAGACAACAATGGTACGAATTGTGCGACTCTCATGCGAGCCAAGGCGAAAGCCTTGCGACAATAGGACATTCGCCAACATAAAAGGTTTACAGTGTATGCAAATGAAACAGGAGTGCCAGCAACTCCTTACCACTTCCCTATAAAACCTTTCCTGGGTACTGGGTTCGATTGGTGCCTACAATCTCCTCCATCTGGACTGGTAATCTTTAAGCCCCGGGTTCAAATTCGGATGTGTCCATAGGAATATATGTGTTAAGTGGAATTTGTGCTCTACTTGGTCTCAGTACATAAAATACCCTCGATGTATCCAGTATGTTAGTATTGTATGAATATTCCCATATTCAAAATATGCTATGACTTGTGAGTAAAATGAGCAATAGCTGGCATTTGATAAAGAGATTGTCCGACATTGCGAATTCACACAGAGGGATAGCCGCTTTGAGAAATGAGAGTTGCAGTGAGCCACAAGGAGACAACCAGGTGCCACGAAAGACCACGAATTAGATAATTGCAACATTTTAACTCAACGTCTCGCACGTCAATTAGAATAAGACCCCTAGCTTCATCGTGTAGAGCGAGTGATTATATAACCTGCAAGCCTATATCCCGTATGTTTGGAGGTAGAGTTGGAACATGATTAATAAAGTAGACGTGCCGTTTTGCCCAAAATCAAAACGGCATACCCAACTCTGTGATGGGTTACCATCATCACTAGTAATACAATCACTATCATCAATCATACTATCACCATTAATCAGCACTACTACTATTATAATCATTACTACTACTCTCACCATCATCACTACTACTCTCATCATCACTACTACTGTCATCATCACTACAACTTTCACCATCACTACTATTCACCATCATCACTAATACTGTCACCATCGTCATTCCATCATCACTACCATCACCATTATCACTACAACTATCGTCATAGTAAACCCTCTCTATTTCGGACTAATTAAGGGGAGACGCAGTCCGAAATGTCCGATTTTCCGAGATGTCCGAACTCCGGCTTATGTCCGTAATTTCAGGGGACAAAATCCGACCTGAACGAGGAAAAATCCGACGAATATCGAATAAGTAGTAGTGAAACAAGAACAAACTTCACCGTTGATTAAATAGGGAAACGGGAGCGAACTTCATGCATGTGAATATATGCGCCCACAGAAGAAGAAGGGAAATGTGAACGAACTTCATGCACCCATGACAACGAATAAGCCTAAATGCAATCTTGGCTAGGCTACCCTATTCGTACTTTAGGTTAATATACTGTACAGTAATAGCACATATAGTACTGAATATGAAACAATAAGTTCAGTTGATGGTCGGAAAGTATGGAACAACACTCACCCCTTCATTGAAAACAGGTCCACCTCACTTCACCTCACCCCACTTCTCCACCTCACTGTCCTGCTCTACCTCACTATCCTTGACCACCTCACTTCCCTTCTCCATCTCAAGTGATATCGAGCTCATCTTACGCTTTGGGAGGTATGATAACACGGGAATATACAGTAGACGGAGGAGATATTTAACACACAAGATTGCTACCAGGTAATTCTTACTGACGCTAGTGATGTCACGTCACGTACCGGCGGGTGACTAGGTTCAGAGCCTAGCCTTTGTACCGGCGCTTAAAACCGTTTGTTTTAATCTAAAATCAAAATTATTGCACAAATTCAATTTTTGTCTTTTCTTTCATTACCGTCGCATTCACACACCGAATGTTCGTGTGAAGTATGGTGAAAATACATCGAACGGTCTAGGAGGAGCTTTCGGACATACAGAGATATTTCGGCCGGCACGAACCACTATGCAGGGGGTGATACCACTCTGCTTATGCAGAGTTGATAAAAATAAATAATAATAAAGTAGACGTGCCGTTTTGCCCAAAATCAAACCGACATACCCTACTCTGCAATGGGTTACCATCATCACTACTAATACCATCATCAATCACAATCATCACTACAACTGCCACAATCATCACAACTACTGTCATCATCACTATTACTATGATCATCACTACAATTACAATCATCACTACTACTCTCACCATCATCACTACTACTGTCATCAATGTCACTACCATCTTAATCACTACTATCATCATTGATACTACAACTATCAACCATCATTACTACTATCATCACCACCATCTTACAATCATCATTACTACTGTTAACATCATCACTACTACTATAACCATCATTATTACTACTGTCACAAGTATTACCATCATGTATCCTATCACCATCATCACTACTATTGCCATCATCACCATTACTATGATCATCACAACTATGGTCATCATCACTACAACTTTCACCATCATCACTACTACTCACCATCATCACTAATACTCACACCATCGTCACTACTGTCATCATTATCACTACAACTATCATCATTACTTGTCACTATCATCACTACTATTATTATGAACATCATCACTACTACTAGTACTGTCACCATCATATCTACTACTGTCATCATCATCAATACAACTACAACCATTATTACTACTATTATCACCATCATCACTACTATCACCATCAATCCCACTATTACTACCATCACTTCTAATGCCAACTAAACTAACTTAACCTATCAAGAAAGGGGGAGAGAAAGAGGTGGGGGGGGAGGGGGGCTGGTAAAACCATATTTTGGAGCAAAAATCATAACTATTGCATACATTCAAAATATTTTTTGACTGACGTTCGCATTCACGCAACAAATGTTCGTGTAGAATTTGGTGAAAATCCGTCCAACGGTCTAGGAGGAGTTTCGGGACACACGGACGACGACGACGACGGCGACAGATTTTTTTGATGGTACCCACTATATGGGGGGGGGGGGGGGGGGGCGATATCAAACTCGGCTTACGCAGAGTTGATAAAGTAGACGTGCTGTTTTGCCCAAAATCAAAACGGCATACCCAACTCTGCGATGGGTTACCATCATCACTACTAATATCATCATCAATCACAATCACCATCATCACTACTACTGCCATCACTACAACTGCCACAATCATCACAACTACTTTCATCATCACCATTACTATGATCATTATCACTACTACAATTACAATCATCACTACTACTCTCACCATAATCACTACTAGTCACCATTGTCACTACCATCTTAATCACTACTATCATCATTGATACTACACCTATCAACCATCATTACTACTATCATCACCACCATCTTACAATCATCATTACTACAGTTAACATCATCACTACTATTATAACCATCATTACTACTGTCACATGTATTACCATCATGTATCCTACTATCACCATAATCACTATTACTGCCATCCTCACTACAACTGCACCATCATCACTACTACTGCCATCATCACCAATACTATGATCTTCATCACAACTATTGTCATCATCACTACAACTTTCACCATCATCACTACTACTCACTATCATCACTAATACTTACACCATTGTCACTACCATCATCACTACTGTCATTATTATCACTACAACTATTGTCATTACTTGTCACCATCATCACTACTATTATGACCATCATTACTACTACTAGTACTGTCACCATCATATCTACTACTGTCATCATCATCACTACTGTCATCATCATCAATACAACTACAACCATCATCACTACTATTATCACCATCAATCCCACTATTACAACCATCACTTCTAATGCCAACTAAACTAACTTAACCTAGCAAATGCATAGCGAGATGTTTTCGCCCCCAGAACTAATGCGTTCTTAGTGTGTGAGCTCCTTTGGGGTTCACACACTAAGAACGCCATCATTGCTGGGTGGGGGGGGGGGGGGGGGGGAAAACCATATTTTGGACCTAAAATCATAACTATTGCATAAATTCAAAACATCTTTTTTGACTGATGTTCGCATTCACGCAACAAATGTTCGTGTGAAATTTGGTGAAAATCCGTCCAACGGTCTAGGAGGAGTTTCGAGACAGACGGACGACAACGACAACGACAGACATTTTTTTCCAGTGGTACCCACTATACGGGGGGGGGGGGCGATACCAAACTCTGCTTACGCAGAGTTGATTACAATCATCGCTACTACTCTCACCATCATCACTACTACTGTCATCATTGTCACTACCATCTTAATCACTACTATCATCATTGATACTACAACTATCAACCATCATTACTAATATCATCACCACCATCTTACAATCATCATTACTACTGTTAACATCATCACTACTACTATAACCATCATCCTTACTACTGTCCCAAATATTACCATCATTTATCCTACTGTCACCATCATCACTACTACTGCCATCATCACCATTACTATGATCTTCATCACCACAACTATTGTCATCATCACTACAACTTTCACCATCATCACTACTACTCACCATCATCACTAATACTCACACCATCATCACTACTGTCATTATTATCACTACAACTATCATCATTACTTGTCACCATCATCACTACTATTATGACCATCATTACTACTACTAGTACTGTCACCATCATATCTACTACTGTCACCATCATATCTACTACTGTCATCATCACCAATACAACTACAACCATCATGACTACTATCACCATCAATCCAAATATTACTACCATCACTTCTAATGCCAACCAAACTAACTTAACCTAGCAAATGCATAGCGAGATGTTTTCGCTCCCAGAACGAATGCGTTCTTAGGTCACACACTAAGAACGCCATCATTGCTGGGTGGGTGGGGGTGGTCCAGGAGGGTTGGGGGGTGGGGGAGGTCCGGGAGGTTGGGGGGGGGGGGAAACCATATTTTGTGCCTAAAATCATAACTATTGTATAAATTCAAAACATCTTTTTTGACCGACGTTCGCATTCACGCAACAAATGTTTGTGTGAAATTTGGTGAAATCCGCCAATGGTCTAGGAGGAGTTTCGAGACAGACGGACGACAACGACAACGACGACGACAGACATTTTTTTCCGGTGGTACCCACTATACGGGGGGGGGGGATACCAAACTCTGCTTACGCAGAGTTGATAAAGTAGACGCGCCGTTTTGCCCAAAATCAAAACGGCATACCCAAATCTGCGATGGGTTACCATCATCACTACTAATACCATCAATTACCATCATCACTACTACTTCCTTCATCACTACAACCGCCACAATCATCACGACTACTGTCATCATCACCATTACTATGATCATCATCACTACTACAATTACAATCATCACTACTACTCTCACCATCATCACCATCACCAGCCGTCCGGCTGGCTCAGTTGATAGCGTGCCTGATTCCCACCTTGAAGGTCTCGCGTTCAATCCCCGCTCAGATTGAAAAGTTTTTCTGGGATACAGCCGGTGGTTACCATCTCCCCATGAGCAAGGGGGATGGGTAATGGTCTCTGGTAGACTAAAGAAAGCCAAGCGCTTGCGAATCCTCGAAGGAGGAGAGACGGGCGCTATATAAGTAACCAGAAGATTATTATTATTATTATTACTACTGTCACCATTGTCACAACCATCTTAATCACTACTATCATTGATACTACAAATATCAACCATCATTACTACTGTCATCAGCACCATCTTACAATCATCATTACTACTGTTAACATCATCACTACTACTATAACCATCATCATTACTAGTCACAAGTATTACCATCATGTATCCTACTGTCACCATCATCACCATTACTATGATCTTCATCATCACAACTATTGTCATCATCACTACAACTTTCACCATCATCACTACTACTCACTATCATCACTAATACTCACACCATCGTCACTTCCATCATTACTACTGTCATTATTATCACTACAACTATCATTACTTGTCACCATCATCACTACTATTATGACCATCATCACTAGAGGTGTCTCAAAAACGGCAGATATATATGTAGGCAGAGTTGACCTTAATATGTCATGTGAAGATGTAAAGGTGTACATTAATGAAACATTTGGCATAAATATTAGGACAATAAATGAATTAAAAATAAGAACAGACGAACATAAGGCGTTTAAAGTAGGAGTAAAACTCTCTGAGAGGGATCAACTGTTCAACCCAGCACTTTGACCTGAAGATGTCATCATCAATAAATTCTTTAATAGATCTAAGGGACTAGAAGATAGGATTGATAAATAGTGTGAATTTACGGTATATAACTGTCCTGGAGGTAACTTATTATTCTCCCCGCATAACCCCCCTTTTCCACCACTCTCCCCTCCACCCCGCTCCCCATTCCTTTTATTACGTATTTTTGCTTCTTTTATCTTCAGTGGATTATCTGTTGATCTATAACTATATTTGTAATATTTGTACACTTTTAATTCTGGTAAATAGTAGTTCATGCATATTGTGCATGCGTACAGTATATGTATATTCATATATTATACAGTATTGTACTTTCAATCATAAGTGTAATGGATAGCTATAACCTAAGAATTTGTACATTTAATTGTTGTTCTCTCAGGATAAATATAGAGCTTGTCAGATATATAACAAAAAGTAAATACGATATTGTATTTCTTCAAGAAACTTTTATTACAGAGGACAACTTGGGGATCTTAGATTTTATAGACGAGCATTACGAGAGTGTAGGGGTCGCGGCTACCTACTCTGAGAGAGCCCTCGCAGTCATGTCTGCAGGTAGGCCTGCGGGGGGGATGGCTGTTCTATGGAGGAAACAGGCACCTTTTATTGTTAAACATTTTATATTAAATGATAATTATATGGTAATGATTTTAACCCTAGAAGGGGAAACGTCAACATCTGAAGCTTAAACCTGAAACGGGGGGTCGGTTTGACCTCCCCCCCCCCCCCCCCTGGGGGAAAATAATCGAAATAAATATTTCCAAAGCTTTATTTGTGCCCAAAAGGCCTTAAATATACTTGTACATTATCTTACTACCGTTTATCACAGTCGTTGCCTGTATATCCTGAGTTTGTTGAGTATAAGGTAGTGTGTTATGAAAGTTTCGTGGACGAAAAGTATGGTCCACAAAAATATTCACCAAAACAAAAAATACCGACCGATTTGGTTGAGACTTTGGGGGTGAGGGCCAGATGATGGTGCAACTCCCTCCTAGGACCTGAGCCCCCTAGACCCCAGGAACATACCTAATCTGGAAGAAAGAAAAGAGAGGTACTTTTTAGTAACATAAAATTACACCATTTTGTATACTCTCACATAAAACCCCAAAAGAGGCCCTGAATCATCTGTCTTCGGGCTGAATCTCTGTAATTGTATAGACACATGTATAATAAGTAAATTTGGTAAAAACAAAAATAGTAATTAGTGTTATTTTAGTACCCAGACACCCCACCATCCAACATATTCCCCAAACGGCCCCCTGAAATTTACTTGCACCATGCTTGCTTGACCTTGAAACATGACAGAATGTGCTGAAATTGTGTTATTTTATACTTAGATGTCTAGTAAATAACCTGGGAACAAAATAATTATATTTACCTAAGCGGGGAAGCAGTCATTGCAGACGGAGTTGGAGTGAAGGGAGCATACATATTTGGAGCACATCATACAGGTGGTGCTCATCTTCCTGTCACTTTCCCTGGGGCAGATGGTGCATCGTCGTCTGCTACCACCACCCTGATGTGGAGTAACTGGTGCTGGAGGCAGTGCGGAGTAGTGGAAGGCATCCCTGATGACATTCTTCACTTCTGCTGCCCTGTGAGGTTGAGTCTGTGCGAGGCCCAAGGTTCAATGAGCGAAGAGCCGAGTTGCTTCATATAATCCCTTCTGGACATTTCTTTTTTCCCTTCCCTCTGTTGGCGGTTGTTGAAGATGATGTTGGAGTTGATACAAACAATGTAAATCATGCCCATGAAAATACACACGGGCCAGCGTTGACTCTGCCTGCCACAGCTGTAATTAGCACACAGCTGATCGAACGTATCAACGCCACCCTTGTGCTTATTGTAGTAGAGCAGTGCAGTGGCCTTGTTGTGTTCACCTATCTCGGGGGTGTGATGTAGTGTTGAGAGGAGGGCCACAGTTTTGTCCTTTTTGGGTTTATAGGATATGGCAGTGGATATGTCGTGGAACAGGAACGCTGTAGTTCCAATAGGCCAAAGACTGTGGTCTTTCTTGGGGTCAGTCTTGAGGGGGCCAAGATGGTGGCGGGTATATTTGGCTTCTTCCTGAGTGTCCCCACTATCGTCATATCCTTTTCCTTCAGAGCCCTGGCCAACCCAATGGAAGTGAACCAATTGTCTGTAGTTACTGTCCGGCCACTCCCGTAACAGTCCTCCAGCAGCTTCATAGTTAGGTAGTGACCTTGGTTCGTGCCCACCACCACAGGTACTGAACCCTTGCCTAGGTAAGGATATGCGTTGAACATATAATATGTTCGGCAGTCGCAGGCGAGGACCAGCTTGATACCATATCTGTGAAGGGAAGAAACAAATTATAAATACTTCATCTTCCAGGTAAGGTACGTCAATAAATCGTGAAGGTAGGTAAGGTAAGTCATTAGTGAAAGTAGGTCAATAAATCGTGAAGGTAGGTAAGGTAAGTCATTTGTGAAAGTAGGTCAGGTAAGTCATGAGGCGAAGGCAGTCATCCGGTGGTCAGGTAAGTATACATTTGTAAAGGTAAGTAATCATTGAAGGTACATCAATAAATAACATAAATGACATAAATATAATGGATTAAAACATAAATGAAAAAGGTAATGTATTATATAAGGTAAGTCTTTCATTCACTTTCACTTTCTTCACCCACTCCCAAAGTGTCACCACACTTCCCTTCACCCTTCCCACTTCTCGTTCATCTCCACTTTCACCCTAAACAAATATAAAGTATACTTACTTAGCAGGCTTGTTGGGGATGTAGGTCTTGAAGATATAATGCCCTCGGAAGGCCAGGAGTTGCTCGTCGACGGTGACAGCCTCGCCCGGGATGTAGTGTTGCCTGCAGTGGGCTATCAAGCTGTCCCACAGCTCCCTAATGGCCGCGAAGCGATCAGTTGCTCTTCTCTCCACACGAGTTGCAGCGTCGTCAAACCATATGCACCTCATCAGGAAACTGAAGCGGGTCTCTGACATGGCACATCTATATAAGGGACACCCTAGATCGCTGCTAAACATCTCCTCAGCAGAGATGTGGTTGTCCTTCTTTGCCCCAGAGATTATCAGAACCCCAATAAGTGCCTTGAGTTCTGTCAAACTAATGTCGCTGTAGGTATTGGTGGCCTTTTTCACTCTGTCCCTCACTTTTCTTATGAAGGAGTTTGTGTGTACACACACTTTAGCTAACATAGTAGCATAAAAAAAGAGCATGAAAATGTCAGGTATGGTGTTTGCATGGAAAGTGTGTGGTGCGGGGCCCTCCATGTATCCCAGGGAACTTCTCTTGCGTTTGTGTCGGGTGTTTTGTGGGTTTTTGCTCCAGCTTGTCCCATCACGGGCAGTAACTTTGATTCTCAGGCCAGGAAAACAGTAAAGCGGATCAAATGGAGGGACTGTAGGGGCGGCAGGGTCTGCAACAGGGGCTGTGGCACCTGTAGGGGCTGCCGTGGGGACTGGCCGGTCTGGAGAGTCGTCGTTTCCAATAGGAACTGGTGTGCTAGCATGTGGTGAGTCTGGGGGTCTGGCAGGGGAGGATGGGGTGGGTGGGTTTAGCCCGTGGGAGGGTGGGTTGGCCGGGAGGGGAGGGGAGGGAGGTCCCAATTCTCGGCCCCATCGACCTCTTGTTCCGAGTCGTAATTTGGCCCGTACATCTCCTCTAGGCCTTCGTCAATCGGTTCTATCGGTTCTATCGGTTCTATCAGTTCAATCGATTCTTCCCCACAGTCCACAAATTCAACAGTGTCATCTTCCTCATCTTCGAGTTGCTCGAGTAATGATGAGATTTGTTCCTCTGTAAGCGGGCTCGGTTGGGCCATGGCGGTCTGTTCGAAATCAAGAAAGTCGAGAATTAGGAAAAATATTCATAAAACATAGTAAATATGCTCAAATGTCTATCAATTGTGTTGGGCAAGCTAGGTCATATATCTCTCCATCATTGAAACACTAGCAGGCATAAATCGGTACATAAACATAGGTGTTACAAGCATGAAAGTACAAAAATCCCAAACGGAAAAACGTACCTTCGAACCTGAACGGTGGGGTCAGAATGACCCAAGAGGTCTAGTAGAGCTAGAACGGCTAGAGCGAGCGGGGCGTACGTCTGCACTCTGAGGCAGCAGGGTGTAGACTGCCTTTTGCTCACCCCACAGCGTCCCTGTCGGCCGGCGTCACGCTAAAATGCCACTACATGCTAAAATTAGTTCCCACGCGCTCTCTTGGGGTCACTGAGGACCCCACATGCCCCTTCTAGGGTTGTGAATAATGTTCAGTTAATCCTAGTCAATGTTTATATGAACAGTGACTTGTGGGAAATTATTACCCTTAATAAGTATCTCTATCCTTTATCACAGCTAGAAAATATAATAGAAAATTATAATTTTAAAGCCATTTTATATATAGGCGATTTTATGCCGACCCTTCCAGTGGACGAGCCTGGCAGAGCCTTACCGACTTTATGAACACCAATAATCTAACATGTTTTGATGTCAATAATCTCTCGAATGATACATTTACTTTCATAGGCTATGGAAACTCTCAGAGTAGATGGCTTGACCACATTATAGGAAGAAACTGTGAATTTGTAAATATACAAAATATAAACATTTTAACAGAAGTAATTGGATCGGATCATTTACCAGTGGAATGTTCAATTGTTTTTAACCCTGGAACACTATCGCTCCAAAAGTGAGATATTCATCTATCGCTGTTGCACATTTGCTACTGCCACTTTAAAAATCCATATCTCCATAACCATTTGGTATTTTTCATTATCCTTCCTACACAACATTAGTCTATCATTCCTTAGTATACTCTCAGGTTTAAGGCAAAAGTAAGTTATTCTATCATATTTAATTAACAAAATATATATAGCCACAATATATTCAAATACCAGCATCAAATGTGAAAGTTTTGCAAAATTGGAAATATTTCCTATCAGGTTTCAGAGCCTCTAGTCCAGCATAGGCCTACCCTACCCAAACCAATATGGCCGATCCTGTTAGATTAGGCTTACATGCATATACGGTCGAAATATCATAGACCTAGTTACTATATATGGCTCACAATCTGCCTAAATATGCAAGTATTGCATAAACACAAAAGGTAATTACTTCCTATCGCGGTTGCACCAATGCAACCGGAAAACTTGCTGAGCTGGAGCTGGAGCGGCGTAGGTCTACTCACCAATGAGGCATGCCTCAGACTGCCCTGGCGCAGTCCGAGAACCAAGATATTGCCCGCCAGGGCTGAGTGGCGCAAAAATAATCGTGTTTCTGCATGCGTTGGTTGCACAAATGCAACCTCGATGGTGCACCATGGACAGCTAGGTAATATTAACATAGAAGAACGAAAAGAGGATCCAAAAACTAAAACTTATGTAAATTGGAACGAGCTTAAGCCTGATGATTTTTCACATATTAATGATCTAGTCGAATCTAAACTACAAAATGTACTTGATAATTCTCTATTAAACTGTACTACTGTAGGTTGTCATAATAGTAACCATCTAGGACATATTGATAAGCTTTACGATAACATTGTGAATGCTGTGAGCGAAGCGAGTGATATATTTAGAAAGCGATCTATAAAAGTAAACAAGTATAAAGTTATCCCCGGGTGGAACCGGGAAGTGAAACAGTTTCACTCAGTTGCCAGAGCTCACTATCTTACGTGGGTAGCGGCGGGCAAACAAATTGGAACTATTCAACACACTCATATGATCAATTCCAGAAAAGAATTCAAAGCTGCACTGAACGAATGTCATAAAAATAAAAATAAAGAAGCTTGTAAATCAATAGTTGAAAAGTACTCGCATAAAGATAAAAGAAGTTTCTGGAAAGAGGTCAAGCGAAAAAAGGTAAATTAAAAGATACAAATGTCATCGACGGTGTGAATGAAAGAGAACAAATTACTGATTTATTTACTGACAAATTTCTAAGTATTCATGAAGACACTGCATATGTAACGGAAAACATTTTTATTGTGGAATTTAAAAACACATGGAATGATAGTCGCAAAATGCATATAACAGTTTCAAGTGTCAGCTTAAGAAAGATGATTAGTCAATTGAAATCCGGTGTAGGTCATGATGGTATACATGCTCTATTTCTTAAAAATGCCTCCGAACGTGTCTTGATTAAGTTAATGTATTTCTTTAATATTTGTTTCAGCCATTGTTATCTGCCTCATGAATTATTAAAATTAACTATGACAGCAATCATTAAAAATAAAAAAAAAGGTAACGTAACTCAATCGGACAATTATAGACCCATAATGCAATCCTCTTGCTTGCTCAAAATATTTGAAATAACTCTTTTAAATATCCTAGAAGACAAAATACAGCTTAACCATAGACAGTTTGGATTCCGGAAGGGTATGTCCACTACTGATTGTTGTTTCACACTGAAAGAGATAATGCATAGGTATTCAAAGATGAGTCAATCAGGAATAGTAACTTTTATAGATTTTTCAAAAGCATTTGATAGCGTAGATCATTTCATTCTAGGTTCAAAACTAATGAAACTAGGAATTCCTTCTGATATAGTCTATATACTTATGCATTATCTCCGAAATCAGCTTGTTAATGTATCTTGGAAGGATTATAGAGGTTCCTATCGTTACCTAGAGAAAGGAATTAGACAGAGAGGTATTCTATCCCCTTTCATTTTTAACATATATGTGAATGAAATTATTAATGAAATATGTAACATGGATATTGGCTGCACACTGGGCATTAATAGGTGTAATATACTTGCTTATGCAGACGATATTGCACTTATCGCTGGATCAAAAACTGATATGAATATTCTCTATACTAAATTCTGTGAATTGGTAAACAGCCATAAACTTTTCATTAATAAGACAAAGACAAATTGCTTTATATTTGATAACAAAAAAAAATCACTAATCCTATTGATGTTATTACAATGAATGGCGATACCTTGGATGTAGTAACCTCTTTTAAATATTTAGGTCACTTCGTAAGCAGTAATTTTGAAGATACCGAGGACATAATATATAGACTTAATAATTTGTATGCAAGTTTTGAACAGTGCCAAGAGGGATTTTACTTACGTAGATTTTGATACTCTTATTTTCCTGTTTAATTCATATTGTAAGCCTGATTTTGGATTATCTCTATGGAACCATTCTAAAATAAAAAAATCATGTATGTTCAAAACTTTTAATATTGCATATAGTAAAGCCATGAAAAATATGCTGGGTGCACCTGTTTATGCTAGCAGCCATGAATCAGCCAATGCATGTAACCTGTTATTATTGAACCATCAAGTAACACTGATACAATGGCGGTACGCAAAAAGACTTGAAAAATCTGCCAACTACATAATAAGAAGCAGTATGCCACTTTTAAAAACAGGTTACTTTTATAGTTATGTACTCAAATTGATGAGGAAAGATTATAATGTGAGCATTGCGTTTGAAGAATTAGATATTATTATTTCTAGGATAAATTGGATCCAAAACCATGAAGAACGAAGAATCCCAGTGATATTATAATCAGGTAGACAGGTTTGTAATTGTTTGATATGGGCTAACATATTATGATCTATCCATGAGCAATACCATGGCTATACATGTCAAATGTTACAATGTGCGTGTAAGTAAGATACTTGCCCAAGTTCATGTGATAGCATAATGACATTTTGCTGTAACTTGTAAATGCTTACACTTTTGCTGTTTAATAGTAGAACAGTATGAATTTGTGCCAGAGATGTACACTCGACCGAGAAGCGGTCTTTGCACTGGCGCTCTGAACATTCTGGAGGTGGGTCGAAGTCTTGTGGTGGTGCCTCACAGACGTGTGTTTCCCCCGATTCTTTCCGTTCACACTGGATTTTTTGTGGCTCGCCGGTGTGAGGATTGTTTTTTGGTCGAGTGTGCCAATGAGCTTGATATTAATACCCGACAGCGGGTATACAGCGGGTATTATTTTGTATTATTTTTATAGTCGATTTGTAAATAATTATATAACATTTTTATTACTCTATTCTGACTGATTTCCCTCCATATGTAATATATGTAAATGTATGTATATTATGAAATAAAGACTGATTGATTGATTGATTGATTGACTACTACTAGTACTGTCACCATCATATCTACTACTGTCACCATCATATCTACTACTGTCATCATCATCACTACTGTCAACATCATCAATACAATTACAACCATCATCAATACTATTATCACCATCATCACTACTATCACCATCAATCCCACTATTACTACCATCACTTCTATGCCAACTAAACTAACTTAACCTAGTGTTACGACCGGGGCTACGAATAAAACAAGGGCACTTAATGATTGGACTAGTAATAGGGCACTATGCAACAACAGTACGCTAGATCCAAACCCTCAAACTTATATGCCGGCGAACAAAACACTTATACCCTCCAGAGTTAATCTGTAATAGCGGGGTATCCTTAACTGGGCATAAATGTACTCTACTTCAGGCTAACACACTCTGGTATAGCCTGATAACAAACATGATGCAAGTTACGTTAAAATGCATAAAAAGGAATCTATGGAAAGATCAATTAAATCACTGCAAGATTTAATACAATAAAAAGATGCTTTAATACAGTTACTCTAAACAACAATAAACTCTTCACTCCTATCTGAATGAATGTGAAGTATAGTCCTACAGCATCGACCTGGAAAATTCTGAAGAAAGTCTGATGCTCATAAGATGCTCGTATATAATCTTGAACTATATAAAGGCAGGAGGCAGGACACTACACGTGTAAATCGAATACACCAAAAGATAGGACATATAATGTTAACTGACACGAGAATACTATAAATGCGCAATGGTAGCAATGCTCGACACTAAAAGAAGTACTTCCTCATCAACGAAACAGTCGGCTATGGTTGTGCGACTCAACAACAACCTAGACTAATAAATGCTGTGAATAATAATGCGTACATATCAAAGAGCTTATATTAAATACTAACAAGTGTCTACTCAATTAATAATGTCTAGCTGGGATACTCTAGGTAAGGAACTGAGGTTGAGCAAGACAGGCTGGTAGCCTAGCGATGTCCTTAAGACTGCATCCTTTAAGTTACGTTAATTGACTAGGGTGCTCTCTTGATAGATCCAGATCACAAGTATCTGGTTCTATCCTGGCGACCCTCTAAAGACAAGCAAAAAGGCAGCAAAGTGTGGAACTGGAACAGGCCAAAACTCTCAGTCAACACAATGCTGCACTCGCAAAGGACGCAACCGAAAGGACAACACAGGCTACCACAAAACCGGTCGAAGTTGTGTAGGTATAGGCAAACCGTACACACATCGGAGACAACGACTACAGTTACCTTATCCCAGTCTAGCATTAAATAAAAGAGCAGAAACACTAAAATCAATAATGGAGACACACACAAAGTTCCCAACCTATACTAACTAAGAACCCTCAAACCTATTCTAAGTACATGTAAATATCTCTGAGGACGGCGCATGCAATACAGTGGGCCGGCTATGGAAACTGTATGCAGAACCCAAGGGGATAAGTAATTGAATAAAGGCGAGAAGTAATGGAAAAGAAGAAGGTCAGAGAGAGAAACAGTGACAAAGGTGGTGATCGGGGGGGAGTATGCAAAGGGATGTTAGAAGCAAGCGAGCCAAGCCTGTCCTGACGAGGACAGCTCCTGGGGACCCTCATACATGAGGCAAGTTACACAGGAGCCCGCAAGGGCGCAATGGTCGGCCAATCACGGGCCGATACGTCACAAGACAGCAGGTGTCACGTGACACAGCCAGACACGCCGGCCAATAGCGAGCGAGAGGCAGGAAAGCACACGTGACTCAGACACTTACTACCTTCTCGCTCTGAAAGCCTCTCTCATTCCCACGCTGGTATTATCATCACTACTATTGATATAAAATACAACCCGTTGGCACAGACGAAAACAAAGAAGACCACTGGACTGTCTGTGACAATGCGATTACAAGGAAAGAAAGAACAACATTCTCGGATAACTGTAGCCCATTTCGATGTCCCTGGCGAGCGCTAGTGGCTAACGAGAGGCGATTCTGCCAACGCTGGTAGACGTCACACCCCGCCCAAGATATGGGATGCTCAACATTAGGCGAGCACCATATCTGACAAGGCAGAATGCCGACAAGATCCGCCACACCTAGCCACTCCACCAGAAATGAAATGCAAAGCTCAATTCTTACATAAAACAACATTTTAACATAAATCAAATCTTACAACCCCTCCCAAACACAATAGTATAATTTTAGCCTGCTATTCTCCCTCAGCGAGCTTCACAGAGCCCAGCCTACTAAGTGAAAGACAGGTTCAACTTAGGACTTTAGCTATAACATTGGCAACTTACAATTAACTATAAAAAAGAAAGAGTTTTTATGTGATTTTTGATTTAATTTTAATGTTGTTTTTGACGGCTGCCATACAGGGGTAAGCCTGGTTTTTCTCCACTCTCAAACACACACTTGACTGAACGGCGAGGGTTCTCCTGCAAACATACCATCCCGTGACAAACAATCAGCCAAAACATTATCAGTGCCCTTAACATGCCACACATCCAACTTGTGTTCCTGCAGCAAAACAACACCTGGCACTGATAAACTGCCCAGTTCATCACAAAACTGGCACTTCTCTTCGCTCTCTCCGGCAACGGGACCTGCCAATAACCTTTCACTAGTTCTACCTTCGTGATTAATGAGGCAGCCCCGATGCAGTCTAGGGTGTCGTCAACTCTGGGTAATGGATAGGCGTCTGTCAGGGATAATGCACCCACACTCTTGCCATCAACATACACACGGATCTTGCCACTCAACTCAGGTTGCAAACTCACTGGCAACGACCACTCACGATATCCCTTATCCCTCAGACCCTTTTTCCATTTGTAGTCTAACTCTGTTTTCACAACAGACTCTTGAGCAGGATTTATACGGTAGGGAATTAACTTGAGCCTTGCACTGTCTTCAGCCTCCATGTCGGATTCTACCCCGTACATCAGGCCTGGAGAACCAACAAACATGCAGACGTACTGCCACAGCCTAGTAAACAACTTCTCTTGACGCTTAGGAACAAGAGGTTGCAACTTATCTCGAAAAACAACATGCTCATTGCCCTCCCACAACCCAGCGGAGACCGCAGTTTCTACACTATAGTCTCCCTCCTTCTCCACCTTTGTCCCTAGAACAGCCAGGTCATGAGAGGGACAATCTGTACCACCTATGCAGTCATTCCCATAGTTTATAATTGCTAAGGCTTCCCCGCCGATACCGTACATGCGCACCCCTGCATTCCTTACGACTACATCTGCCTGCGCATCATCAGCGCCTTCAGCGACATGGCCAGATACAGTCGGTCTATGGTAGGGCTGTTGCATCTTACTAGAGCAGCATTGGGAGGCTATGCGATGACTGGGCGCATCCACTCCACAGCCAACCTCACCAATCTGCTCAATGTCCTCATTCTGACCACCACCCTTGGCAGCCATGGGTCGACCCTGACCTGACACCCATGCCAAAGCCTTGTCGCCCACCTTGAACCACTGAAATAACGAGGCCAACGGTCTACTCACACTCAAGTGACCTGCCAGCGGAACCTCGTGCACCGCATGAGTTGTGAGGCCTGGATGCTCGGCACAAACAGTGGGGTATGAACCGAGCAGGGGGTGGAGCGCTGCACACTGCTGCTTAGGCAGGTGCTCTAGCGCTTCCACAGCCACCTGGCTCGTGTCCCCCGCCCACTGCTCCACCGAGACATGACAATCCCAACTCTCCTCCACCTGAGCCCCACTGCCCCCCTCTCCTTCTCCACCTTGGCCGCTGCAGACCAACACAGGGACAGTAGGCTGCTCAGGTGGTTGCCTCCAAACTCCTTTAACATGTTCACATGACATGCCTCCCCGTCCTCGAGATCAATAGCCCCATTCCCACAACTCTCCTCCACCTGGGAACTACTCTGTCGCGGACTGCCATCACGCCCTACCATGTCCCTATGGGGGACAGGTTCTGGGGCCACTCCGGAGCTCATCTTTGGTCCTAATACTGAGTCGCCAAGAAGAGCCGCTGGATCAAAACTCACAAAACTTCTCCCAACTTTAGCTTTCTCCTTCCGACCGTTCCTCCGCTGGTCTAGAGACTGAGGAATAGGCTGTGACACCTTAGATGCACGAGATCGGGTGACAACACACGCCAACTGCTGTAATTGACACCTCTCGACCAACTTCTGCCCCTCCCTACTCACGTCGGCTGCCCTCTCGGCAGCGACTAAGGGTGGAACCTCAGAAGTAGGCACCGCAAAGTCGTTGCCGAGAAGAAGGTCGACCCCCTCTACTGGCAGTTTCTCTACGATTCCAACATCTATCTCTCGTGTCACACCATCAACCTCCAGCTCCACTCGAACCAACGGGTATGACCGTGTAGCATTAATACCCTGCAGCACAACTACCCGTGCCGCGTTTATAGGTTGGCCTGTAAAGTTTTTCATCAGAGTCTGGGATGCACCTGTATCATGCAACAACTCCAACCCATACTTGCAACCAACCCAACTCACGCAGCCACGCCCTCTTTGGTCGCCAAAAGCATCGCGGACAAGTTTCGAGCCTTCCGGACACTCCTTCACTGGCTGTGCCTCCGCATCTGACATATCACCCCGGGTAAATGCAGAAGACCTCAGAGACACCCCAATGTTGCTAGCCAAAGACACCACTGCTGTAGGTTGGTTACTAGGGCAGGAACGTGCAAAATGCCTCTTGTTATGACACTTAAAACACTCTACTTCACCCTTGGACTTCCCCTGAGGTGGGGAAGGGCCCTGACCCCTCTTAAACGGGACAGTTTTTGGTTTGTGATCAAAATTAGTATCATTGCTCTTACTTTCGTTATTAAATTTTGCATCACTGACTCGGGGGGGTGGAGTGTTGCGCCCCTTGTTAACTGCATCGGTCCGTTGTGCAGACCCGCACCCACGAATCAGCGATACTCTCAGGTCAGCCAACTCAGCTGCCTTTTGTAGAGTTTTAGGTTGTTTCTCTTTGAGGTTCAAAGTCAGGTCGCCGCCTGTGCATTTAAAAAATTGCTCTAGAAGAAATAACTGCTCAAGCTCTTCGAACGTCGTCACCTTCTCTAACCTCAGCCAATTTCTCAAAGCATCAGACAGTTCCCGGGCATGTTCTAGAAAAGTCCACTCACGACCCTTCGTAACACCCCAAAACTTCAACCTATATGTCTCTAGTTGTAACTCGTACGCCCGCAGAACAGCTTCCTTCAATACCTCATAATCGATGCAAGACTCCAAGGGCAATGCATCATATGCCTTGAGTCCTTTGCCAACCAACCGAGAGGAAACAAGGGCTGCCCGCTTAACCTCAGGCCATTGGTGCTCCCGGCACTTCTTCTCAAAACGCAGGAAAAACTCGGTGACACCCGACTTGTCAAATGCAGGGACTAACTTAAGAAGGTGCGATAAAGACTGATCAAGACCTCGATTCCCAGAACCGAGACGCTGCCCTGTCGACTCCACCCGAGAATTCTCAAGGTCTATGTCTGCACAGTACATGGCCTTTCTCTCCTCAGCCTGAATCCTGAGTTCAGCCTCTCGCTGCCGCTGCTCGAGCTCAGCCTCATGCTTTCGTTGCTCGAGCTCAGCCTCATGCTTTCGTTGCTCGAGCTCATGCTGGTTAAGTTTGGCGAGTTCGAGCTGAAACAACATCTCGGCAGACAAACCTTGAGGAAGGGGTGCTACTATTGGGGACCCACCCCGTGAATCACCTAGAGGCATGCCCAACCGCCAGCGGGCATCGGCCTGCGGGAACGTACCTGGCTCCGGAGCCCGAGGGGGCGCCATGGTAGGAGTCGAGTGGCCAAAGCGAGCGAGAGGCAGGAAAGCACACATGACTCAGACACTTACTACCTTCTCGCTCTGAAAGCCTCTCATTCCCACGCTGGTATTATCATCACTACTATTGATATAAAATACAACCCGTTGTCACAGACGAAAACAAAGACCACCACTGGACTGTCTGTGACAATGCGATTACAAGGAAAGAAAGAACAACATTCTCGGATAACTGTAGCCCATTTCGATGTCCCTGGCGAGCGCTAGTGGCTAACGAGAGGCGATTCTGCCAACGCTGGTAGACGTCACACTAGCAAATGCGTAGCGAGATGTTTTCGCCCCCAGAACGCCATCATTGCTGGGTGTGGGAGGAGGGTAATAATAAATAATAATCTTCTGGTTACTTATATAGCGCCCGTCTCCTCCTTCGAGGATTCGCAAGCGCTTGGCTTTCTTTAGTCTACCAGAGACCATTACCCATCCCCCTTGCTCATGGGGAGATGGTAACCACCGGCTGTATCCCAGAAAAACTTTTCAATCTGAGCGGGGATTGAACGCGAGACCTTCAAGGTGGGAATCAGGCACGCTATCAACTGAGCCAGCCGGACGGCTGACGTTCGCATTCATGCAACAAATGTTTGTGTGAAATTTTGTGAAAATCCGTCCAACGGTCTAGCGGGAGTTTCGGGACAGACGGACGACGACGACGACGACGACAATTTTTTTTTATGGTACCCACTATATGGGGGGGGGGGGGGGGGGGGGGGATGATACCAAACTCTGCTTACGCAGAGTTGATAAAGTAGATGTGCCGTTTTGCCCAAAATCAAAACGTCATACCCAACTCTGCGATGGGTTACCATCATCACTACTAATACCATCATCAATCGCAATCATCACTACAACTGCCTCAATCATCACAACTATGTCATCATCACCATTACTATGACCATCATCACTACTACAATTACAATCATCACTACTACTCTCACCATCATCACTACTACTGTCACCATTGTCACTACCATCTTAATCACTACTATCATCATTGCTACTACAACTATCAACCATCATTACTACTATCATCACCACCATCTTACAATCATCATTACTACTGTCACCATCATCACTACTACTGCCATCATCACCATTACTATGATCTTCATCATCACAACTATTGTCATAATCACTACAACTTTCACCATCAACACTACTACTCACCATCAACACTAATACTCACACCATCGTCACTACTGTCATTATTATCACTACAACTATCATCATTACTTGTCACCATCATCATTAGTATTATGACCATCATCACTAATACTAGTACTGTCACCATCATATCTACTACTGTCATCATCATCAATACAATCAACTACAACCATCATCACTACTATTATCACCATCATCACTACTATCACCATCAATCCCACTATTACTACCATCACATCTAATGCCAACTAAACTAACTTAACCTAGCATCCATCAACATACCCATATTCCTCACCAAGCCCTCTATAACCCATCATCTCCAGACATCACCTTTTGCTCCCCAGAACTCGCCCCCACAACATCCTGGAGGGTGGTCAGAACCTTAGGCTCTGACCACCTCCCGATCATTATCACCACCAAAACCAGACTCACCCCAGCTAGCCACAAACACACATACACCAATTATAAAAGAGCTAATTGGGAAGCATTCACAAATGAGACAGAACAACACTTCACAACTCTAAACAGTACACCCATCACTAACATCAACAATGCTGTACACATACTCAATAAAACTATCCAAAACGCTGACAAGAAACACATTCCAAGAGGTAACAGAAAAAGACACAACCCCAACTTCACACCAGAAATTCAAAACCTCATCAGACAACGCGACATACTGAAAAAACTCCCCAGCACCCCACACACAAGACATCACACAACAAATTCAAGCACTCAACACCCAAACTAACAACAAAATACAAGAACAACAAAAACTAAATTGGAATAACTTCCTACAAACACTTGATTCACAAAACAAACCCCAAAAAACTCTACAAAACACTAAACAGCATCACACTTTCCAACAGCAACACAACACAATCACATGCTGCAATCACAACAACAGACTCTACTCCTTCATGTAAACAACAAGCAAACACTCTCATCAATCACTTTTCACATGTCAGCCACCTAAAACCTTACAAAGACGACCGACGTGTCATCCGACGTAAGAGACAATTCCCCACAGACCCTGACTATACACCTTCACCAATCACCAGACAAAGCATATCATCAACAATCTCAAGCACTCACCCGCCTGTGGCCTAGACAACATAAGCAACATACACCTCAGACACCTGGGACCACAAGGCATACAAGCACTCACTAACATATCAAACTACAGCTATTCACACAACACAATACCAGACATTTGGAAGCATGGTATCATCATCACATTCCCCAAACCCAACAAAGACCCCACGCTACCCTCCTCGCACCGCCCCATCACACTCCTTTGCTCCCCCTCCAAAGTCATGGAACGCCTAGTATTACAACTAATTACACCTGACCTACCCATAGCTCCAACACAACATGGCTTTAGGCCACTGCACTCCACAAACACTCTTCTCACAGACCTTACACAAAGAGCTTTCGACGGCATCAATTCAGCTAGACCACCACACAGATCACTATTAGCCACACTCGACATTAGTAAAGCCTTCGATGCCATCCCCCGCCATAACCTAACAAACAAAATCTACAACACAAACATGCACAACAACACAAAACGGTGGCTGGCCAACTTCCTAGCAGGCAGATGTGCACACGTATCTTTTGCCGGTCAGTCATCTAAAATCAGAAACTTTCCAAACGGAGTCCCACAAGGATCCGTCCTATCGCCCGCACTCTTCAATCTGTACATGCACGATATAACTACACCCAATACGCCCCAAATAAACTTAGCCTCCTATGCAGATGACATAACACTCACATGCACACACCATGACCCAAAAAGAGCAACAGATCTCCTTCAACCCTATCTCAACACAACAACATGGCTGGTGCACTACAAACAGACTTAATCTAGCCCCAGCCAAATCCACCGCAACCCTGCTCACAAGTTGGACAGGAGAACACGAATACATCCCTCAACTCACCATAAACAACACACCCCTAACACATACACACACACCCAAAATCCTAGGAGTAACATATGATACTCATATGACATTCAAACAGCACACCACAAACATTAAAAAGAAACTGACACCCAGACTTAACGCCCTCAGGTCACTTGCTCACACAAAATTTGGACACAACAAAGAAACTACCACCACAGTATATAAACAATACATAAGATCAGTGATGGAATACGCAAGCCCAGCCTGGGCTTCTAACTTAGCTGAAACACATCATAAGACCTTACAGACTATTCAAAACAAAGCCCTGAAGATCATTACAGGCTGCACAGCTACTGTACCCACAGATCACCTACATCAAGAAACCAAAATCCTCAAAGTCAAAGGACCATCTGGACATGAGAGGCACTCAATTCCTGGCAGCAGCCTCCACGAACCAAGACCACCCACTAAACTACATGGCAACACACCCACAGACACCAAGAAATATCAAAACAACACCCAGCACACGGTATCACACACAATTATTGTCCTCTCTCCCTCCCTGCCCACCCCGAACCAACTTCCAGAAGCACATCCATACTCATATCTCTCACCGATCCATCCACTCACTCACAGACAACACACAGCTGCATGCACGACCTCCCGAAATCCATCCTTCCGAATCCTCCCTTCCTCGCGAGGACAGAGTCCACCTGGCCAGGCTGAGATGCGGGACACCATCCAGCTCTCCTGAGCTATCAGAAGAGACTGGATGACTCCGTTGTCGACGCCTGCCCGGGATGTAACACAGCACCCCATACCATTAAACACATCATAGAAGACTGCATTTCACACAACCACTTACGCCAACAACACAATCTACACTCAATGAGAGCTCTGTGGGAAAGCCCGATCGTGGCCATGGCCTTTCTCAGGGACTCGGGGCTGTTCGGCCAGGCAGCTTAGGGAACAACAACAACAACAACAACAACTTAACCTAGCAAATGCATAGCGAGATGTTTTCGCCCCCAGAATGAATGCGTTCTTAGTGGGTGAGCCCCTTCGTGGCTCACACACTTAGAACGCCATCATTGCTGGGTTGGGGGGGGGGGGGGGTAAAACCATATTTTGGACTTAAAATCATAACTATTGCATACATTCAAAACATCTTTTTTGACTGACCGTCGCATTCACGCACCGAATGTTCGTTGGAAGTTTGTGTGAAAATCCGTCGAACGGTCTAGGAGGAGTTTTCGGAAAGACAGACATACGTCTCACTATTATCATCACATCTGAGACATGTGTATGATGTGTGGCTTTCTGTGATGTGTGTCACACACAAAGGGAATAGGTACAGGGTGGGCAGTGGGGGTCCTGAAGGGGGGGGGGGAGGGGGGGGGCAATTTTTTTTTTTAGGACCTAAGATCAAAACTATTGCAAAAATTCATTTTTTTTTTTTTAATTACCGTCGAATTCACGCACCGAAGGTTCGTGTGAAGTTTGATGAAAATCCGTCAAACGGTCTAGGAGGAGTTCTCGGACAGACAGACATTTCGGTTAGCATGTACCACTATACGGGGGACGATACCACTCTGCTTATTCAGAGTTGATAAAGTAGACGTGCCGTTTCGCCCAAAATCAAAACAGCATACCCAACTCTGCGAAGGGTTACCATCATCACTACTAATACCATGATCAATCACAATCATCACTACTACTGCCATCATCACTACAACTGCCACAATCATCACGACTACTGTCATCATCACCATTACTATGATCATCATCACTACTACAATAAAGTAGACGTGCCGTTTCGCCCAAAATCAAAACGGCATACCCAACTCTACGATCGGTCACCATCATCACTACCAGTCACTATCATTAATATCATCATCACTACTATTCTTACCATCATCACTACGACTCATCATCACTAGAACTGTAATCATCACACCAACTTTCGCCATCATCACTTCTATCACTACAACTGCCATCACTAATATGACCATTATCACTACTACTGGTACTTTCACCATCATATCTACTTCTGTCATTATCATGACTACAACTACAACCATCACCACTACTATTATCACCATCATCACTACTACCACCATAATCCCCACTATTACTACCATCACTTCTAATGTCGACTAAACTAATTTAACCAAACGCCAGCATCATTGCTTGGGAACAGGTACAGGGTGGGGGGTGGGTGTCCTGAGGGGGGGGGGGGCAAAACTATCTTTTGGACCTAAACTCATAACTATTGCACATATTAAAAAAAATATATATATATTACCGTCTCATTCACGCACCGAATGTTCGTGTAAAGGTTAGTGAAAATCCGTCGAACGGTCTAGGAGTTATTAGACAGACAGACAGACAGATGTCTCACCATTATCATCACATCTGAGACATGTGTATGATGTGTGGTTTTCTGTGATGTGCGTGCCCCTACAGGGCAGACACACACAGGGAATAGGTACAGGGTGGGGGGTGGGGGTCCTGAAGGGGGGGGGGGGGTCAAAACCATTTTTTGGACCTCAGATCATAACTATTGCACAAATTAAAACAAAACAAAATTAATTACCGTCGCATTCATGCACCGAAGGTTCGTGTGAAGTTTTGTGAAAATCCGTCAAACGGTCTAGGAGGAGTTCTCGGACAGACAAACAGACATTTTGGTGTGCATGTACCACTATACGGGGGGCGATACCACTCTGCTTGCGCAGAGTTGATTACAATCATCACTACTACTCTCACCATCATCTCTACTACTGTCACCAGTCACTACCATCTTAATCACTACTATTATCATTGATACTACAACTATCAACCATCATTACTACTATTTTCACCACCATCTTACAATCACCATTACTACTGTCACCATCATCACTACTAATGCCATCATCACCATTACTATGATCTTCATCATCACAACTATTGTAATCATTACTACAACTTTCACCATCATCACTACTACTCACCATCATCACTAATACTCACACCATCGTCACTACCATCATCACTACTGTCATTATTATCACAACTATCATCATTACTTGTCACCATCATCACTACTATTATGACCATCATCACTACTAGTACTGTCACCATCATATCTACTACTGTCACCATCATATCTGTCATCATCATCAATACAACTACAACCATCATCAGTACTATTATCACCATCATCACTACTATCACCATCAATCCCACTATTACTACCATCACTTATAATGCCATCTAAACTAACTTAACCTAGCAAATACGTAGCGAGATGTTTTCGCCCCCAAAACGAATGCGTTCTTAGAACGCCATCATTACTGGGTTTGGGGGGGGGGGGGTGACCATATTTTGGACTTAAAATCATAACTATTGAATACATTCCAAAAATCTGTTTTGACTGACGTTCGCATTCACCCAACAAATGTTTGTGTGAAATTTGGTGAAAATCCGTCTAAAGGTCTAGGAGGAGTTTGGATACAGACGGACATCAACGACGACAACGACGACAGACATTTTTTTCCCGGTGGTACCCACTATACGGGGGGGGGGGGGGGGGGTGATACCAAACTCTGATTATGCAGAGTTGATAAAGTAGACGTGCCGTTTCGGCCAAAATCAAAACGGCATACCCAACCCTGCGATGGGTCACCACCATCACTACTAGTCACTATCACCATTACTATCATCAACACTACTACTATTATAGTCATCACTACTATTACCATTATCACTCCTACTCTCATCATCACTACTACTGTCATCATCACAACTTTCACCATCATCACTACTACTCACCATCATCACTACTACTGTCACCATCATCACTACCATCCTCACTAATGTCATCATCATTACATGTCACCATCATCACTACTACCAGTACTGTCACCATCATATCTATTACTGTCATCATCATCTCTACCATCATCATCACTGCTGTTATTATCACTACAAGTACAACCATCATCACTACTATTATTACCATTATCACTAAAATTACCATCATCACCAATATTATCACTATTATCACTAAAATTACCATCATCACCAATATTTTCACCATTATCACTACAATTACCATCATCCCCACTAATACTACCATAACTTCTAATGTCAACTAAACTAACTTAACCTAACAAATGCTGGGCGAGATGTTTCCGCCCCCTATACGATGGCGTCATCACTAATACTACCATCATCACTTATATTACCACCATCATCACTACTACTATCATCATCACTACAATTGTCACCTTCTAATGTCAACTAAACTAACAACCTAACAAATGCGGGCGAGTTTTGTTTCGCCCCCTAAACGATGGCGTTTTGTGTGAGTGTGCCCCTACGGGGCACACACACACAGAACGCCATCATCATTGCTTGGGAATAGGTACAGGGTGGGGGGTGAGGGTCCTGAGGGGGGATCGTGGGGGGGGGGGGATTTTGTTTTTGGACCTAAGATCATAACTATTGCACAAATTCATTTTTTTTTTAAATTACCGTCGCATTCACGCACCGAAGGTTCGTGTGAAGTTTGGTAAAAATCCGTCATAAGGTCTAGGAGGAGTTCTCGGACGGACAGACAGACAGACGGACGGATAGACAGACATTTCGGTTAGCATGTACCACTATACGGGGGCGATACCACTCTGCTTATGCAGAGTTGATAAACGTGATATGATAGTCTATCATAGACATATCTGCCGTGAATTAATACCATACCTTAACATTACATTTATATATGTTTTCCTTCTGGTTTCATAGCTTCACAATATCTGACAAACGTTCATAATGTTTCTGTTATTTGTTTTAATTAGTTAACAATCAAAACAGATATGAAATATATGGTCGAATTATTTCGTTGTTCACCCAGGAAGTGCGATAAGCCTTCCAGAAGGCACAGAATTTAAGGGGGATGGGTCGGTTTTCTGGACCACTTTCTCCTTCATGATTAGCCCCATTAGTTTTCAGATGTTAAGTTGTTTGCCCCATTAGTTAGTCGATTTTAAGACCTTTCGCCCCATTTCTTTGTCAATATTTAGACCTTTCGTGCTATTTAGGTGTCGATTTTTTCCCTGGCGAACGATAGTGAGCCTGTAATGTTGGAAGAACCGGCTTTCGGCCGGGAAATTTTTCTACCGAAAAATGTACAAATTAATCTATAAGGGCGATCTAATGTTTTTTTTTTTTTTTAATTTGATGGAGGTCTAGGGAGGAAACTAGAAAAATTATGAATACATGCAAAAATCGCCCAAAACGTGAACCATCTCCCCTTAAACCCTTCAAATATTGTGCCAGTGCCGGAAAATGTCTCAATATTGGGTGACACATAGAAAGCAGTACTATCTCCCTATCTATATTGTTATTAATTTCACCACAACACCAAACACCTCCATTGAAATTAATGAAAGCATATATGTGATCCACCGGGACTCGAACCTGGATTATCACACACAGATTTGTAAACACTCTAACCATTACACCACATCCTCCAACCCCCGTCCCCCCTCCTCCATCCCTCAACGTTTTTTTTTTTTGCCCATTTTATCGCAGCCCATGGGTTCATTATTACTAGATGGTGCATGAACTAATATTTGTTCTTAATTCATCACGGCAGCTGAACCTGCTAATTAACTGTGAATATTTCATAAGATTAGCACATCCTCAGGGCAAGTTTATGATGATAAAATGCAGTGTCGGTCTCAGTCTCAAACCACTGATGAGCTGGAAAATGTTCCCTACTATCTCTCTTCCTCTCTCTCTCACACACTCAACCTCACTCACTTATTCTATCTCTCTCTCTCTCTCCCATTCTCTTTCTCTCTCTCGCTAATATTCATAGCCAAATCTGTATAGGTAAGCCACATATACAGTTTATCATATTTCGTTTCTTCACTTGCATGTATTTTGTTCACATGATTATTGACTGCATTTGGCTTTATTAGTAATGTTTTTGTCTTTAACCAATTAAGTGAGGAACAATACGCTTAATGTAACAAACTCTGTACAGTGAGCCAGGTTAAGATATATTGTAGGAACCGGTAATTATTTACCCGTCTATTGCGAGAAACATTGCCTTATAGTCCATGACCCAGACCATCGACGGGTATCATCAGGGTGGGCAAATTCTTGTTGCTATTTTCTTTTTCCTATATATGTCCACATTATTTATTGGTATGATAACCTTTGCAGAGGAGTAGCTTAATAGTAGTTTTGATGCATTTACTATTTTGACCTATGTAAATTCCATACGCAAAAAAAAGGTCAGTCTCCGATGTAGTAAATTTCATAATTTTTGTGTCATTACTCATGATTTAAGGGGCCATTTGCAGTTGCAGAGTAGCCCAGCAGATACAGAACCATTCATATAGATAAAATTATATTTATTGATATGAGAAAATTTATTCTATCAACGGTTGTCACCTGACTTTCTATTTCTGTTGCAGACATCTAGTGACCTGAGATATGCCTGCTGAAACTACTGAAATTCCAACCAAAAGGCAACGAATGGAACCTGAGGAATGTGCTATCCACTGCACCGATGACACCTCTGAGCTGGTGTCACCCAGAGACGTGGATTCCTGGACAACATTGGTCAGGGCGGCGGAGATAAGGAACCATGCTGACCTCATTGGCCTCGCAAGAACAACACCTGAAGGGGAGGTGCCTCGGGTTTGGTACCACACAAATCAGGAGCATCTTCACCATGAAGAAACTACTAGATGCATACGTCCTGAAGTTACAGGGTGCAGGGAGTTCAGCCAGACCACCACGCGTTACTCCAAGCACGTCGAGAGTTCTTGAGGAGAAGTGTATTTTCTGTGACAAAACCAGCAAGTACATCAAAGGTCAAAAGACCTGGGAGGACATGATCAAGTGCTGTGAGCTGCGGGCAGACAGTAGGATACGAGATGCAGCTGTCAAGAAGCTAGATGACAGAATGCTGTCAATCACCAGCAGGGAGCTTGTTGCAGCGGAAGGACACTACCACAGATCATGCTATCGCTCATACACTAGAGGGAAGCCAGTTGCAAGCAGTAGACTTGCTGATGCTGAAGATAATGCTGATGATCATTACAAGACCGCAGAAACACAGGCTCATGAGGAGCTTTTTTCGTACATCAGGAGCCAACTTCTCCCTTGCCAAGACATTGTGGCCATGGCAACCCTCAGGCAGCAATTTGAGGAATCAATGTCCTGTCATGGCATCAGTATAGTCACCAATTCGTCTAGGAAAAATCTACGTCGCAAAATAGAAAAAGAGCTGGGAGAATCTATCAACATCTGCCCTGATGACAACGGAAAACTTCTAGTGTGCACTACCAGTCTCTCGAAGAGTGACCTTGTGAAGAGAACACATGCTCTGCAGGTTGAGTTGGATGCTATGAGAGCTCAACAAGTTGCATTGGTTGCCAAAGCTGCTATACTCCTGAGGAATGAAATAAAACAGAATTAAATCAACCAAACGTGGCCACCTGATGTGAAACAGGACAAAGATATCATCTCACAATCTGTCATCAAGTTTCTGCAAACCTTGCTGACAGGGAAGACTGACTATCCTCAGCCATCTGAAAGAGTTGAACGTCTCACTACCTCCCTAGGCAGTGATCTAGTGTTTACTGTCACTGGTGGCAAGACCAAAATACCAAAGCACATCATGCTGCCCTTTGCGGTAAAGTCTCTGACTGGGAACACAGAACTTATTCGTACCCTGAATTGACTGGGGCATGGTGTTTCATACACACAGGTTGAGGAAATTGACACCGCACTGTGCCTCCAAAATCTGGAGTGATCCCAGATGGGCGTGGCATTGCCAATCAACATCTACCAGGGAGTCTTCACCTATCTAGCATGGACAACATAGACCGCTTGGAGGAGACAACTAGTGGAGAGGGCTCATCACATAGACTCAACGGCATTGCTGTGCAGCCAAGAATCATCGGACCAATGCCACAAGGTGAAGCCAAGACATTAAAAAGTCCAAGAAGAGGAGCATATCCACACCACCAGTATCATTCCCCATGTACAACACTGGTCGGAGAGTGGGGCCCTCAGTCACTGTCATTCTAGATGTGGATGCAGACAAAACAGGTCCAGGATGCCAGGGTCAAGAACTTGATCTGGCTGCTTCTCGATTGTCAAACCCCGAAGAAGACCAAACCATCAGCAGTTGGACTGGATTCAGCATTCTCATCCGCAATGACACGCATGTGGTGCAGGACACTGTGAGCTCCTGCCTACTATTAATGCCCCAGCGATCAAGATGTCGACCGTCAATGAAGTCCTGACCCAAACTGTAAACATCATGGATACCCTGAAACTGAAGGAGATTGTCTGCGTCTACTACCATGCCCTCTACGCCAAGGCTGCATAAATCACTTGGAAGCATAAGAAGTTCAAGAACATAATATTGAGAATGGGGGCATTCCATACAATTTGCAACCTTCTATCAACTATCGGGAAGAGGTTTCAGGATGCTCGCCTGAGGGACTTGTGTGTGGAGTCTGGCGTGATTGCAGAAGGATCCATCACTGCTGTGATGGAAGGGCGCAAGTAGAACCGTGCTGTCAGACTTCACACGATCGTGTATGAGGCAATGATGAGGCTAGCTTGGAGGGGGTTTCTGCCTTGAATCCAAGTCAACCACGGAGTAGAGGCTCACCATCTGGAAGAAGGCCCTCAGGAGCATCTCCACTTTCCATGACGAGGTGTCCCAGGCCTCCTTCACAGAGCTCATGAATGATATATCTCTCACTCGCATCCTCCAGCTGTTCCAAGAGTACCTTGGCTCCTTCAGAAATGGCCACCCTCTGGCAGCTTTCTGGGTGTCTTACCTAAACATGGCTGAGATCATGCTGGGCTTGCTTCGTGGCAGCAAGAGAGGGGGATTGGCTGCTCCACCTCGCATCAATTCGTGCCATGGTGCTTTGCATATGACAAGTTGAATTATGCACGCTTCGTCCCATACTACTATGCCACAATGTCACGTCTGTCCATTGATCACCCAGAAGTGCACCAACAGTTCATGCAGGGTGGCATCAGCATCCAGCTTGGCAGCCAGAGTCCTTTCGGCAGGATCCCGGTGGATCAAACTATTGAGGAAACTGTCAATCGAGATACCCAGACAGCAGGAGGCACAAAGGGCTTCAGCCTTAAACAGGCTGCTGTGGAGAGGTACTACCTAACTTCTGAGTACCGCAGCATGTACCTCAAACAGCTCAGAAGGATGGTGGGATGCGGGATGTCTCACCTTAGCCACCCAGACCTGCTGATGCCTAGAATTATCAGGGATGAAGCAGACGTACAGTCCATTGAGAAGCTTCTTGAAGATGACTGGACGAATCCTTTTGACCCAAATGAAACTGAGTTTGTCAGCATTCCGACAGGTACCTTGTCTCCTCCAGATGTAGCAAGGGACCTTGATGCCCACAAAATTGGCGCGGAAGCATACGAGGCATTCAAGCGGGACCGGCTTGAAGACGAAACATCAAAGACCGAGTTCCATGACAAAATGACTAAGAAGAGGCTGAAGACGTTTTCAGATATCCGAAAGAAGCCGTCGATAAGTAACACAAACAAGGTCATTCTGCAGGCTGACAGGAAGCTCTTCGCCCACATGGTCCTGGTGGCAGAGAGCCGCCATCTCCAGATGAGTGATGTCCTTTCCCATCCACTAGGGCCATTGCCATGGGCACTCGCCAATGAAGACGGGACGCTGAGAAAGACTATCAAAGCAGCTCTGGCCAGGGAGCTAGAGAAGCAGTCTTACCAGCAGAGAATATCCCTATGCTGTCTGCTACAATCATTGATGGGATGAGTCTCGTTCAGAAGATGAAGGGCAATGACCAGACATTCTCTCAACTTGCAGAATCAGCACTGATTCAAATCCTACATGAAGGAGCCAGGAGCGAGAGAATCGATGTCGTCTTTGATGTATATCGGCAGGACTCGATAAAAAATGCACAGAGTGAAACAGGGGGTGCACCACAGGAATACAGTTTCGAAACATTGCACCAGGTCACCGGATACAGCAATGGAGAAAGTTTCTCAGCCAGCTCGGCTAAACAAGGCCAACCTCATAAGGTTCCTGGTGGCCGAGTGGAAGACACCCAAGCTGAGGGACAAACTGAATGACAAGAAACTCTATGTTACCAGTGAGGAAAGCTGCTTGTGCATCACCAAGAACCAGTGGGCAGTGGTTGCAGGCCTGCAGTCGAACCAAGAAGAGGACTGACACAAGAATAATTTTGCATACAGCTCATGCTGCAGAGGAAGGCTACAGTGCTGTAGTAATAACAGCTGATGACACCGATGTGTTGGTGCTATGCCTGGCATTCTCCCCTGATATCGCCTGTCCCTTGTTCCAGAAATGTGGAACGAAGAACTGGGTTAGGTATCTTGACATCACCAAGCTACGCCAGGCCTTGGGATACTGTGTCTGTACTGCTCTGATTGGCATGCACGCATTACACAGGATGTGACACCGGTGAGTGCCCTTCGCAGGTCGTGGGAAGCTTGGAGCATTAAAGCTCATGAGATAGACCATTGGCAAGAAGTGTTTCGCGAGCTGGACAGTCTTCGGAACTATCAACGGACCTATTCAAGAAGCTGCAAGTATTCACATGTAAACTGTACACAACATCCACAACAACAGAGGACATCAATACAGCCCGCCATCAAATTTTCTGTGCAAGGCATGGGGATCTTGAGTCTAGCCAGATGCCTCCATGCAAGGACTGCCTTTTATGCATGCCATGCGTGCCAACTATCAGGCTGGCATCTGGAGAGGCAGTCTTCAGCAACATCCACAAGTCCCAAGCCCAGTCGAGCATTGCTGGGCCAAAAATGACGATGGCCAGCTCACCGTGGAATGGATGCGGGGATCTTCAGCCTCTGATGCAGTGCTGCAGCTGCTGTCCTGCAAGTGCAGTCGTGGATGCAAGCTACCGGAATGCCAGTGCATGAGCAATGGATTGAAATGTACAAACATGTGCAAGTTGCAGACATGTGCCAATCAACCCCAAGACGAGGACATTGACATGATGATCTCGGAGGCATACCTGACTGACTCTGAAACAGACGACTAAAATGGAGGACTGATCTTAAGGAGGGATCCCTCACACTTGAAAGACTGATAATTTGTGCTTCAAATTATCTGTGACATAAGAAAGAAGCTCCTTATTTAATTTTAATTGTATTTACATCACATGTTTTGTTCTTGCCAGAAAAATAAAAGACTTTCTTTCATGGGTATCTGATTTTCATCAAATTCGGAGACTAAATATCATATTCCTAAGGTGGATCAATTATTATTTGATACTAGGGATATGAATACAAAGAAAAATGTACATTAGAATGATTTAGGCACCCTGAGTAGTCACCAAGCCCCAAAATACCGAAAATGCACTATAGGCGATCCTCGGCTTTCCACTCTAATGCCCCTTTCACACATACAGGACTCGGGTGCCGCATGCAGCAGAGTAGCTAGTCGTGGCGTTTTTGTCCCCCGACTTTTGGAGCTGGCTCGGTATGACGCATCCAAAGGACTTCACCAGACTACAGCCGCATACAGCCGACGTTGTCGTCTTGACTCGGAGAAGTCTTGAGACTCGAACCGAAAAAAAAAAATAACGGTCATTTGTACATGCCGACTTCACCCGCATCTATAAGACTTCAGACGATCGACTCCAGAATACAGACGATCTACTTCAGAGTCGATCCGCATACACCCGCATAAAGCCGACACATACAAGTTGTGTGGCCAACGGATGTATATAAAGGGCGCTCTACCAGGGCTGAACATCATTACAGTCGACTCCACCGTTGCGTCAATAGGTACGGTGACACTCTACCGTGCAACATGGCTGCGCACGTATTAATAACACCTTCCCAGCGCAAAAATATCGACATATACCTGGCGACCATGTCCATGGATTTAACTCTCCAGGTTGATCTGTTAGCTCTGAAAATAGCCATTAAACAACGAAGGAGGAAGAGGAGGTCAGTGTGGATGCGGAACTGGCTCCTGCGGCGGCAAATGTATGGCCACTACGAGAATATCATGCATGAGTTCATGCGCGAAGACCACCGCAGCTTCAGAAACTTCACCAGGTTGGACGTGGACATGTTCTGGGAAATGGTGGAGAAGATCACACCCAGGATAGAGAGACAGGACACCTTCTGGCGGAAATCCCTGAGCCCTGCCCTTCGTCTCGCCATTACCCTGCGCTACCCTGGCGACTGGTGACTCATATCAAACACTCTCCTATGATTTCCGTGTCGCCCATAACAGCATTTCACTGCTGGTTCCTGACACTGTGAGGCCATCTACCAAGAATACCACCCTCTCAGTCTGCCATGCCCCAAGACCCCGGAAGATTGGAAAGAAATGTGCTGACCTCTTCGAAGAACGCTGGCAGTTTCCACACGCCGTTGGTGCTATTGATGGTAAGCACATAGCCATTCGCTGCCCTGCCAATGCTGGGTCCCTTTACTATAACTACAAGGGATTCCACTCTATTGTGCTTATGGCAGTTGTGGATGCTGACTACAAGTTCCTGTACTGCGATGTGGGTGCCACTGGTTCGGGGTCTGACGGTGGTGTCTTTGCACAGACACCTATCAGGGCCGGCCTGGAGAACAACACCCTGGGACTTCCGCCTCCTCAACCCCTACACACTGGTGACAGGCATGTGCCCTACTTCCTGTTAGCTGACGACGCATTCCCCATGCGACCCTGGCTACTGAAAACCATTCCAACATCGCTCAACGGACATGGGTCAGATGATCTTCTCCTACCGGTTGTCCAGGGCTCGACGGGTGGTGGAGAATGCCTTTGGCATCTTGGCTAACAGGTAAATATCTTCTATTTTTTGTGGTGTTAATGCCATTAATAAGGCTATACACTTGCATTACTAACTAATTCTCTTTGCAGAGGCAGGTATTTGATAATAACCATGTTTGGTGTCTCCCTATTCTACAGGTTCAGATGTTTGCTCACCACCATTCCCCTGCAACCCAAGAGAGTGGAGTCAGTGGTGCTGGCATGCTGTTGCCTACACAACCTCATCCGTCGCCGTTTCCCCAGTCACCACGCTGGCTTCCTTGACAGGGAGAACCCACGCACCCACAGGGTGACGCAAGGTCTTGGAGGGATGGTGACCAGTTGGAGCCGCTCATGCCACTGACGGGAAACCAGGCCACTAATTACGCAAAGGAGTTGCGTCGCTAGATGGCAGACTACTTCACATCACCCCGGGGCAGTGTGAGCTGGCAGGATCGCCGGTTCAGTGACTCATGAAGGTACGATGATTGTGTGTATTTTAATTATATATTAACTGACCTAATTTGCAGCTCTTTCTAATTAAATCATACGTGCCATTGTCCATATCATTTGCATATTTGTTAGTTCATATGTGTTCATATTAATATTATTACTTTCATTTTCACTTCTCTTCAGTCATTTGATTTGGCATTTTATTTCATTATTCAGTATTTCCCTGACATTCAGTAACTTATTATGTCACTGTAATGCATCATTTACATTTTATTATTATATATTCCCTATTTATACATATCATGCCATTACTTTCTTGCCTTGTTATTTCCGTCACTGCCATTTGTATATGATGAGTGTATATTACTTTCAAAAAAACCTATATTATATTCATCTATATTTGAAACATATATTATATTCATCTATATTTTATTTAGTACTAACTTCTGTGAATGAATGTGAAGTCGTAAATATTTTCTTGCCATGTTATTTAAGGACATATTTTTTTTTATTATTACTGGAGAGTATTTTCAGCAAACATAAGTATTATTTATTGTTTCATAACATATTACTGTCATATGGGATTGGAATTCTAAACACAATATTCACAACATAATTTTATTTTAATGTGTACATGGTACTGACATTGTTTACTGCCCCTCGTGCTGCGGTGTGTGTAGTGTTTGGTTAGGGGAGTCCAGGTTACTGAGACTCACATCAAAGAGTTGCCTCTGGTAACCTCTCCCTGGTGTGGCGGGCACCGCGAGGTGTCTCCCATATGTGGGGGTGGAGCTGCCCCACAAGCTGGGCGTAAACTGTGGGGCCGGTCCAAGTGGTTGGGCCAGGTGTGGAGTCAGCTGTGGCCCACGTTGTTGGTACACTTGTGGCCCAAGCTGCAGGCCGCTGACGGAGGGTTGTGGAGGTTGGACGGGGGCTGGTGCCGCAGTCGCTGGGGTTGCAGTTGCCCCCGAAGCCCGTTGCCGCGCCATCTGGTCTACCTGCAGCACATACGTTGTGATCTGCTGCTGACCCATGTTGCAGTCTTCGGAAGACCACTCGTTCATTACTTCCGCAATGTAGGCAACGAACGCTGAAACATGAGGCTTGATGCGGCCACCTCCTGTCTTCACGCATTCCCGGAGTTCAGTTATGTCCTTGCGGAAGGCGGCCACCGTCTGCTGTATCTATAAAGAGAGATGTCAAAAAAGTTGATTATTATCAGACAGTGTCAGGATAATTATGCAATGCACACTCATAAATAACATAAATCTCCATCTGCATTCCAGATTTCTGTAAGATATGTATTAGAAATATTACATAATAGGTACATGTACATACAATATGTTTAGTTTACATCATTAATGAAGTTAGTTTCGCATGTCAATATTTGCCTTACCGTGTCAGTAGGAGTGGCGCGTTCGCAGTCCAGAGAACCTCTTAACATTATATAACTTGTCTTACCTTTCCACAGCTTACATTCATTTTTTTGCATATGCACATTTCTATAATCTTTCTTACCTCATCTATTTCAGCGGAGTTGGTTGAAGTCTTCTGCCGCTTGGTGCCTGTTGTTGTACTGTGCCGGGAGGCCCCAGACGCAGGGTCCTTGTCCTCTGTCCTGCCCGCGAGTACAGGGTCGTCCAGGTCAGGCGCATCATCGGTGGCGTCGGATGTGGCAGGCTGTGGTAACTGTTGGTTGGGGTGAAAGCAAGAAGATTATTTTATAATGGTATGTTGTGATGCGGCCGTGTATATGAACTGTGTTATCGGAGGAAAGCAGATATATAATTTATACTGTAATGTGGTGAGTCGGGATGTGTTATACTGTAATGAATGGCATTTGCGGGTAGGAGTTTGTTGTTGTAATGAGGTTAATAAATAATTATTAATTAAAATAAAAAATCTATGGATATTGTTTCCTTGAAAACCACAAAGCATGCATTATTACATAACATGACAGCAAAATGTAAACATAAAAACTGCCTTAAGGGAATAATTGGAAATGATTAAATTACTATTGCTGAATTTGAAGAACATATATAATAAACACTCACGTCACCGGTGCTACGAGGCTTGTTCCGCACAATGTGACCCCTGAAAAAACTGCCCTGTTCCAGGATCCACTGATCACGGTCACTGTGCCGCACTTCTGCCCCAGCACCGCTCTTCCTTGCCGTCAGTTTCCCAAATCTGGAACGGATGTTACCGCACCAGTTCCTCAGCTGAGCACCTGTTTGCAAGACAAAATCACATATAATAGAAACGTGTATATCACACAACAATGTCTATATATCACCCCATATTACAGGTATCAACCCAGGTAAACAGTGTCACTATCCATCACAACACAGAACACTTATTAATACAGATAAAACAACGTCAATATTCATATCACATTTCACGTATCAATATGGGGAAACTAACCTTTAATTGGAGGGGTCAGAGTCTTGGCCTTCTTTTCAAACAGGCGCCACTTCCGGTCAGAGTCCTTGAATTCCCGGGCCTGCTTGTCGTACATGAATGTATGGACCCGCAGCCACTCCATCACGGCGAGCTCGTCCTCGGGGCGCAACACTACCCTTGTTATGGTACGTTTCGCCTTTACGCCGTAGATGGTAGCATCAGGGGAGGCCTCGTCACCCGTCTCGCTATCCTGGGTGTCCTGGGTGTCCTGGGTGTCCTGGGTGTCCTGGCTGTTCCCTGGCGGTAGCATGCTGGTTTTGGCAGGGGCTGGTGGTGGTGGTGGCGGTGGTTGCCGCTTGGCAGCGGGGGGGGGCTTGGCGTGGAGGCTGGCTGTCTTGTACTACATCCAAGCTGTCTTCTTCACTCATCTGGGTCTCGTCTCCATAGAAGTCTTCCAATCAGTTGTCGTCTGCTGGCCTCTCGATCTTCTGTGGACTATGCGACTTCCTGGCCTTTGTTGTTCTATTGGGTGCTGGCATGGTGTACAGGCGGTATAGGTGAGGGTAGAGGTCAGGGTAGAGGCGAGGCGAGGGAGAGGGTGATAGGTGTGCGTCGTGGGGGGTCTCATCGAAAACTGTGGGGGAGTGCGCTGCCTGGGGCCTATATATAGGGGCCGTGTTGCCGTTTTGTTGTTGGGAAAAATTTCTTATATTTCTTGTCGGCTTGATGCGGCTGTTTTCGGTTCGAGTTTTGTGTTTTCGGTTGGATGTTTCTGTTGTCGGTTACTTGTCTGCTCAAGTTGGCTCGACTCTTCTGCCATATTGGGTTCTGGGTGTTGTCGTACGTCTGTACTCCTGTCAATGTGGTTGGAGTCTGCTGCGTGCGGCTGCTTGCGGCTGAAATCCTCTATTGTCGGTTGTACTCGTTTGACTCATATTATTGCATAATTATTGAATAATTATATGCAAATATATGTAAATTTATGCACACGACTTCAGCAGACCTATGCGGCTGTACTCGTGTCTGTCGGCTGTACTCGGGTGTATGCGGCTGTAGTCTTTATGCTACACATGACACACAATTCGCTACGCTATACTCAAGGACTACAGCCGCATACAGAAGACTAGTTACGACTAGCGCCGACTAGCGCAGACTACTCCCCGCATCCACCAGACAAATCTCAAGTCTGGACCAAATTTTGAAACTCACAAACATTTTGTTCTGGGGCCACGACTTGACACGCATTGCCAGGACTTCACCAGACTACAGACGACTACAGCCGCATGGTCAGGACTAGGTGCCGACTCGGGTGCGCATGCAGCAGAGTAGCTACTCTGCTGCATGCGGCACCCTATTCCTGTATGTGTGAAAGGGGCATAAGGTTCACATATTCAACGCATGATAACTACCACTAAGCTACCAGTCCGCAATGGTTATCATACCAAACTGTGAAGTAGAGATGTCTAGCAAGTCATTAATCATAAGTAGAATTTGCCCACCCAAATGATACCCGTGGGTGCATTTTCGGGCCTTGGCTCATGGACTATTATGGTAATTGACCACTTGGGAGTTTCAGGCTATAAGGAAGTTAGAGCTGTAGGCATAAATATTTAGCAGAATTACCACTTAAAATACGGTTCTAGTGCATTTATAAACCAATTCAAAATAATTAATCATACTGTCTACCCATCAGAAACCTACATCATGATTGCATTTCTGTTTTATATCGATGTTTATAGCTCCAACTTCCTTATAGCCTGAAACTCGCAAGTGATCAATTGGCAGTAGATATAATTATATATCTGCATAAAATTAACACATTCAATAACAGGATTAAACGATTACATGGATAGTTTACCCCTGTATATTCTTAACCCATAAACGGCGAGCGTCCTCATATGAGTCTGAACCCTAGTAGGGCGAGCGTCCTCATATGAGCCATGGCCTAAAAAAAGCTTTTCCAAACATCCCACTGTCACTCAAAACAAAGGAATGTATAAATATGTGAGATAATTCATATCTATACATCGTATCACTCCTCCACATGTGTCCAAATTCCCCCCCCCCTCAATGATCACCTATTTTTCTCTTATTCCTGTGATTATCGGTTTATTTATGGCGCCAAAACTCCCCACCCGGTTCCAAGGTGGAAAGGGAGGGGTGTGGAGGGAGGAAAGAGAGATAGAGTAGCCCGCACTACCTCCAGTCTCGCTCTAGAGGTCGTGGAGGGAGGGTGTACTCTCGCTCTCTGTCAACTCCATGAATGAACCGCTCGGCAATATTTCGTGTTTGTCACCATCCAAATACTATTCCCACTTGTATTATTGTTGTAACATGTAACTATCTTCATATTAAACATAAGATAGGCGCATATGAATAAGCAATAACGATATTTATCGAATAATGACGATTTTCATCAGAAATTAATGCAATACTTTCGCCCCACAGGACGTTTAAACGAATCGGAGTCTCTCCACGGATAGGTTAAATGTCTAACAAACAAAGCTTTCTGCATACACAGGAAATCAGTTCTCTTGCACCTCATCCTCTATCCTTGCCCGTGGTCTCCCAGGTTATTTCTTACCACTTTTGATGTCTGACATAATATCTTCTCTTCATGAGCAGCCTACCACCGTGTCTAATGTATTCTAAGTACTTATTCTTCGCATATTTCGTCTTTATAGCCTCCTTTCCCTTAACGGTTTTCTTGATCTCTCATTATACATTATATATTGCATATCCTAATGCGTTTCTTAAGGTTCAATACCTTCCTGAATTGACTTTAACGTTTTCATAGCCTGTTGTAACTAATTACCATTATTATTATGTTTTTTACACCAACCAACTTCACATCTAAACTCAATTAATGAAATCAACAAATACATGTGGCACTCCGAGGACTCGAACCTAGGATACTCACATCGAAATTTCGCGCACTATGCATTATGCTATCAAGACAGTTCTCATGTGCCCATAATTTGATTAACTTCATCTATATTTCACTTTAACATGTGGTTCGCCTGCTTGTACCAGTTTCCGCAGACTAACATATACAGCAAGTTAATATAAGCAGCCAGCAATTTTGTTCATAATAAGTATCTTGTAAAGTTACTGTATATCATCTCTTTGACAGTCCGTGAATGTCCAATCTTAGTACAAATGTCGCAGAGGTATGACTTTTGCATGTACTCTCTAGATTTCACACAAATTATAATGAAGGTTTTCGACGAGCTATTGACACCAGTTGTTCTCATACTTCTCCCTCCATCCTTCTCTGACGATGTTTAGCTAATACATTTTTCTCTTATTTATCATTACCTCTGTACACTCCTGTAGTTTCAATTATCTTGCAATAGTGTATACCACACACTTCCTGAGCACATGGCTATATAGGAATGTGTGATTGTTTTTTCCTAAACCTTTACCAAATACATTGTAGCTTAGCAATTATATACCACTTACTTTCCACAATGTACAAAATATAAGTTTATAACTGGAGGCATTAACCCCTTTTGTACAGGTGCCTTAATTTTAACTTTATTTAGCTTACAATTAGCCTCAAACAATTAACAGGCATCGGACTATTTCCCTTAACCCTTTTTACTACCTTAGCTCCTTCTTCAACTGCACAAAATCGTCCAAATATAACTAGAATTAAATTAAAAAGAAGTCGCCGGAACAGACTGGGTTAATATATATCATTAATATTATATATCATAATTAGTATGTCTTCATTTTAACTGCTGTAGTTATAACTATTACACATATTGTTTACACTGGTAACTTTGCTTTGACAGTGTACCAACCTCTTTATAGTGTTCTTTGTTCCTTCTCACTCGACGTATATATTTCTCTCGTTGTTATTTCTCCTAGTGCATCCCCCCATGCCACCCACTCCCTGGATTCACCAAGACAGCAGTATAATGAAGGAGCACATTAATTATCAAACTAAGTTCCGTTAACAGTCATATGCCCGAAATCCAGACAGCTTTCCTCTCTCTTCTTGTGTCTCTCTCATACTCGCACTTTACCCATAAATATTAAGTTGTATACACTAAATAACAAACTCCCAACATATTTCCCTATGCAGTGGCAACTCTGTCTACAAGGTGTTTGAAAACGATACCATCCTAATTACAGGACGCAACATACAGAGAAATAGAAGTAAACACTTTTAAAGAATCAATGTCCTACAATGTACCAATAATGAGATAGAGAATTGTATTTATTTTTTAAATGAATTAAAGTCCATACCATCAACGAAAATAGGCAGCAATTGTCCGAACACATATCCAATTCACCCTTACCACACATGTCATCATCAGTGACTTACACATAGATAAGAATGTATTACATTGTATTTGTTACTGGCAAAGGTCGTAGTCAAATTAAAAGTAAATGATAAAAAACTAACACTAAATATGAAAATAAAGACTAGATACTGCGTTGTTAATTAATTTTAAATCAACGTTGGGGGATTAAGCTACACTTAACCCTTACTGTACAGTGTACCAGCGATGTACAATGGCCGACAATAAAAAAGTAACTCGCCAGTACCAGCTCCGTACGACATATGTCAGTAATAATCGGTCCTTGTACCGAGCGGTACTTGTCACAATGACTTGTAAACACTGCCTTGAGACCTTGGCAACACCTCGCAGAGTGTATCTAAGGTCCCATGGGCGAGCTGGATTAGTACTTGTCCAGCTTTTGGGGTGAGAGGATGCCCTCTCTTCACTTTGAAGCCATTTTGGCCAAAATACTTGTTACTGGAGGTTATATTTATAGCAATACCCTCTGGTACAGTAGGGGTTTAGGGAAACGCAGACATAGAGATATTTAAATTGAGTTAAAGTATCTTTATATGCAGGTACTCTAAAATTCTTCAGTTTACAGAGGAGAAATTGTCAATTATTTTAAAATTGTCTTTGTTAAATGAAATTTTACAAACCTTAGTACAATGCTCCCTAACAGAAGAATGAGAGGGGTTGCTATATTTGTATGTTTAGTGTTAAGATTTTAGCATTTACTTTTAATTTGACCCCACACTTTGTCGGTAAACAAATATCATATTATACATTCTTATCTATTTGTAGGTCACTGATGATGGCATGAAACAATGTCGAAACGTTTGATAATGAAAATAAATGGACATCAAGATGTTGGTTATTAAATCCCTCGTCATCCTTTATATCCTTAAGCTGAGACTCTCCAGGAACGATCCCATTTTTGAAGAATGTTTACATTTTCATGTATTATACAACTATGAATGAGTATAACCAAGCAAATACATTGACCATAAATTATATATAACCTTGACTTGTGACCCTCACCTTTCAACATATGTTGTTTGTTTGAATAATTTTGATCTAGGAACTCCAAATATACCAGTATACGATTAGTATATTGAAATTATATCAGTAAGTATATACTGTAATATGTTAATCAAAATATCTGGACCTTCAATCTTTACCTTAGGGCTTAGATCTTAACCCTTGGAATATTCATCCACAATGTTATCAGCATAATAATAATGCAAATATTAACTAGTAAGATGAATATGGTGTAATTTAAATAGAAACTATAAAATAATAAATAGTTACCATTTCCTGTAATCTTCACCTTTGACCTTTGATAAATCAAAAATATAAAACATTGGATGGGTTGTTGCATTGTCCAACCGAATTAGCTATTGAAATTTTGACAATCTTTCAAGCAGTCGAGGAAATAATGGACAAATTATTAACATTCGTTGTTGACCTTTGACTTTAAAATCCATTTCTGTATCCTCCTACTATCTCTATCTTCAGATTCAAACCAAGTTTAACTCTAACGAATTCGCAATTCTCTGGCCTAAGATTCCTTCTCACTCTCAAACTAGACATATATTTACAGTTTATCTGAACCTTAATTATACTGTCTATCCAAAATGTTTTGACTATCTTACCTTTAAAGTGGAACAAATTCTATCCATATATCCCTCCTCTGAAATCTCCAACTTTGGCGATTTCAATGCTCACCACCAGAATGGCTCTTCTCTCATTTCACTGACAAACCTGGTGAACAATCCTACATCTGTTCTATCCTAAGTAATCTAGAGCACATAGTTCAGCACCCTACTCTATCCTTGACCGCCTTGGAGAGTGGCCCAACATTCTTGACATATTTCTAACTTCTAATTCTCGAGCTTACTCTGTCAATATTTTGTCTCTGTTGGGATCCTCCTATTACAACCTTATCTCTGTTACCTGTCCTATATCTCCTGTGCGGCCACCTGACCCTTCAAGCCGACATCTTCAAACTCACGAATTTTAACTTGCTATGTTTCTGCCGGGAATCATGGCAAATCTGTTCTTCGATTTGCCAAAAAATCTTTTATCAACAACAAATATAATGAACTTTCCAATTCTAGTTATTTGCAAGCTGTGTGGTACCTAGTCAGAAACTTCTCCAAACATATTTACTTCCTCGTCTTTCCCTCCTCTTTTCTACTCTAATGGCACCACCGTCACTATTTCTCTGACAAAGCTGAACTCTTTACTAAACCATTAGCTAAACCTCAACTCTATACAATTTCGGTGCTATGCATCCCTCTCCAAGCCCCTGTCGCTTATTTATGCCCAATGTATTTATCTCTTCTAAAGATGTACTTTCTGCCCTCTCTGGGCATATTACTAAGAAGTTGTACGGACCAGACGGTGTTCCTCCTGTTGTGATCAAAATCTGTGCCTCCACGCCGACTCCCTGCCTATGCGAACTCTTTCGTCTCTGTCTTTCCTTAACATCTTTCCCTCTTGCTGAAAGGTTGATCTCCTTCAGCCTGTACCAAAGGGTTACCGCTCTCAATCCTCCAACTATCGTCCAAATTTATAATTTCTAGTATTTATAAAGTACATTAATCTATTCTTGATTCAAACATTTCTGAAGCTTTTGTCATCTCGATATATTTGTTCAGAACACCAGTATGGTTTCCTCTAAGGGAATCTCTACTGGCATTCTCCTTTCTTACCTTACTAACTCTTAGTCGTCTTCCTTTCGGGACTTCAGCAAGACCTTTTCTATTGCGGTAGACATATAGACATATACCACAGGTAAAACGTGAGTGAGTGTCCAAGAGCCAGCCAGAAGACAAAGAGAGAGAGAGTGATCGAGTAAAGAAAATATTGAAGTTATTCGGCCCAGAACCTAGCACGTGATTGTGAGAGTTACATAAGTGACGCATGCCCTGTCTCCTTACCTGATGTTGTGCCCAGACGTCTTGGAACTTAACTTAAAACCAGTGTCTCAACTCGTTCTACCAGCTCTCATCTAAACTGACTCCTCTAAGTGCCTCTCTTAGTTTCGTAGTGGTAACAGTGATTATTGTGAGGGTTTAGACACAGATATGCCAAGTTCTCATATTTAATTCAACGTAAACCGCTCCAGAAGTGTGCTTTCTGTTTCCATATCCTTCGATAACCGTTGTCCCGTTTGCTGGGAAACAATACACACCTATCCTACACCGTTAACATATATACCGGTATATAATTCTTCGGGTCCGGGCTCCCGTGACTCACAGAGGAAGTGATATACATATATTGTTACTATATTAATTGATATATGCACCTTACACGTCATCCGAGAATTATCATGCAGATCTGCATTTATACGTTTACTATCACTTGGGATCATATCAAATAAGTGAAATCTAAATGCAGAGTGAAAATGCTTTTCAGTCACATCATCTAGACTGTGTGTAATAAGTTGTAAATATTGTGTTCATTTGATCTTTAACTAATTTCGTTGCTCGAAGAACTTAGTCTTGTTTTCTTTGTTTATTATCATATCGTTACATAAAATCATTGCGTCCTTCATTTTTCTCAAGCCAGTTATTCAAATTCTTATTCATTGTTTACACTTGAATCAATTCGAATTGCTATTATAATTTGCCGCATACTTTGCTATCTTTTAAGGAGGATACTATTGTGCTAAGACCAATTGTCTTAATTTAATCTGATTTAATTATTGTCTAACCTATAAGCCAAAATTGACCATTACCATCATAATAGTTTGATGCCCATGTTCACTAAACATTAAGAATATAAACCTGTGTAATCTTTCCTTGTGTTTTATATCTATTGCCTGGTATATATTTGGTAATTTGGGGAAATAAGGTCAGTCATGGCCCAGTCGAGAGCTCCTTAGTTAAAGATAACTGCACATTCCCAGTCCGGGAATAGCAATCCGAATATATCACGTTTCTTAGAAACGTGGCATAACACTGATATTCATTTTTGATCTTTTCAACTGTACCTCTAGTCCTATCCACTCAAATGTTGATGAATCTATCTATCTATCTATTGCCAGACTGCGTGATCTGCAAAGGGGTGTCCACGAATGAATCGCCCCAAGCTACTCTGTCCCCTGTCAGCCGACGCCCCTCTTCCCATCCAACACCGATTTCACGCATATACCTCTCAACTCCATCATTCCACTTCACTCTCGGTCTGCCTTTCCCTCTCTGCTCTTCCATCTCACTCTCATACACTCTCTTAGTAATTCTCTCGCTTCCCTTATGGTTCACATGGATGAACCATCTCAAGGTGTTCCTTTTCACACTTTTCAGCACATCCACACCACACCGCTCTCGTACTTCCTCATGGTGAGATGAATGTGTGGGGTTAATCTCGGGGACGGGGTATCGAGCAAGGAACTAAGGTGTCTGGGATTAGGAGTGTCAGTGAAGTTATGCACACGAGCCACACACTCAATCTATTTGTGATGTTTTCCCCATCTTCACTCTTTTCAAGGCATCAAACACTTCTGACCTCCTGATCCCCCTCCTCTTCCACTACTTCTCTTCTTCTTCATCCCATACCCCATTCAACTATGTTTGCTGGCATCAAATTCCCTACGTTCAACAATTCATTGAGCTGCTCCCTCCGTCTCTTGACTCTCTCTTACTTCTCTGCTATCACTCTCACATTATTATCTTTCAAACCCTTCCCTGCTACTCGCTCTAGCTTTCATGACCTCTTTCCAGAACTGGTTCGCAAACTTCCTCCACTTTACACTTAAATTACTTCCAAATTCCTCATCTACTCTTCTCTTACTTTCCTTTACTACTCGTATCACCACTCACAATTTTTTCAAGTACTTTGCCCTTTTCTGTCTCTCCAAATCTTCATTCCCTCTATTACCTAACCACTCTCTATATGCTTTCTTCTTCTCTTCAACAGCTAGTTTCACCTCTTCAATCCACCATGCTGTTCCTTTCACCCCTCTCCCTCTACTCCTAACTCCACATACCTCACATGCTCCACACAGATCTTCCTTAAACATTTTGCTCACCTGTTCCACTTGCTCTGTTTCCCTACAAGTCAAACCTACCTAATCATCGTTGTACAGATTTGGTTTGATTCCGGGTAGAAACATATAAAGCACATGATTCTTGAGTTTGTAGTCGATGGTACCGTTTGAATACTTCATCCTTATTGTGGACAGCAGTAGAACTAGCTTGAGTAAACCAAGACTTTTTTGCAGTAGACTGGGAGAAAGAAAATTACATGTATGCCTCCATGCCCGAGAGGATTACCTTGGTTATGTGTTCGGCACACTCTGAGGGTCCCCGGCTATGGGAGCAAATATCACTCCATGGGATATCAAAGGAGTACTGCCAAAGAGCAACGTCAAAGTGCCACTAGCGCCGCGCGCCGCCGGCTGGGAGGATTGGGTGGCCGTACTGGAGATATAAGACAGGTAACAGAGATATGGTTGTAATTGGAGGAGCCCAACGGAGAGAAAAAAGTATACAGCATAAGTAGAAGGATTAGAAGTTAGAAGTAAGTCAAGGATGTTGGACCAATCGCCAAGGCAGTCAGGAATTCGAGTAGGGTGCTGGACTAAATTACTAACTGATCTAGGTCATTTAGGATAAAAAAGATGTAGGCTTGTTCACCAGGTTGGTCAGTGAAATTGGAGGAGAGCCATTGGTGGTGGTAAAATCTGAAATCTCCCTAAGATGGATATTTCTGCAAAAGAAGAGATGGATAGAATGTGTTCCACTTTAGAAGTTAAATAGTAAAACAAAATTGAATAGTCAGTAGAGTTAGGGGAGAGATAAACAAAACAGAAATATTTAAATTGAGAGTGACACAAAAGCTTTAGCCAGAGAGTTGAGAATGACACATTAACCCTCCCTCCCTCCCTCCCTCTCTCTCTCTCTCTCTCTCTCTCTCTCTCTCTCTCTCTCTCTCTCTCTCTCTCTCTCTCTCACACACACACGTGTTATATATCGTGTTTTTCTATGTTTCGTATTTCCTTCCCTCTTTTGCCTACCATTTTCATTTTTGTCTATGCCATTCATCACTCACTTTCCCGGTATTACATATTTCCCAACCTACCAATCCTTTTCTCCCTCACTACTGTATATAATCCGCCTGATATGTTGTTCTGTACTTGTTTGGCACATTCTCTCCTCGGCATTCGTACATATTTCATCTAAAGGACGGCTTCTCTTGTCAACATTTATTGAAAGGTTTATTTAACAGCTTCCCAATAGTAGTTATTGTATGTTTATTATCGTCATTTGTATTATGGCTGTGCCTGTCTTATACGTCTTTCTAATCTTATATAGCTTACTGTGAAAATGTTTGTACTCGAGTATGATGATGAAATAAATATAAACAAAAATCAAACATATCCAATTAAAAAAAAGTCTTGTTTAACCCATAAATGTCGGGGCGCAACATAAGTCGAGTATAATAAATCTGGACTATCTGGCGGCGCTCGACATAGGTCGTATGGCAATTTCAGCACATAATGTTGCTGAGAGAGAGAGACAAGTGGTGGCAGGAGAGTAGCGAGCGTATGACTGCTCCAGACCACCGCGGCGAACCTACTGACACGAACCCCACCTCCTCCCTCCCTCTCTCACTCGCTATATACGGAATTGTATGGGGAAAGTGCCGAATTACATGCTTTTTGCACTCGCGTTGCACGGTTGTTGCAAGAAAACTAGCCATCATAAAAGGATCGTTATGGTGTCATTGGAAAGCTCTGCTTATGCCCTTTCAGGGATAGATACTTGTTTTACGCTCTGGGTCTTATTTAGGCATGAATATGATCACGTAAACAGCCCTATTTTGGGTAAAAACACCCCGCTGGGCGGTACATATAAATAAACCGCCTAGGCCGCTCGTAAGGTGTTAATAACAGGTCAATTAAACTAAAAAAAGAAACAAACATTAACATATAAATATTGCTGACAAAACATGAGGTCTAGAGTTTAATGTAGAAGCATTATCGGGCTTCTTTTCTCCTACGTGGATGAGGGAGACAAAATGCAAAACTGTCTGTGACGAGTGCCTCCCTCAGTGGTGAAAGAGTGAAAGGGCCAAAATCAAGGGCTATTCGAGCCAAAATACCTGGACACACGGCGTTTGAAGCAATGTAAGTCATATAATGAGGGAAAGATGGATTCAGGGAGAGAGTTTCAGAGCTCAGCTGTTGAATAGAAGAGGGATTGGAGATATCGTTTCAATCTTGAGTTGGCGAGTTGCACAGAGTAGGGGTGGGATTGTGTGGCAAGACGGGTACTACGTACCCTACGTAGTGGAGGTGGTATACACTGGGAGATCTCTGAGGAACACTGAGTATTGTAGTAGCGAGAGAGATGCAACATTGCGGCGAAGAAAGAGAGATTGCAGAGAGTTGGTGAGTGGACGGGAGCTAACCCGTCCAAACCCAGCGACGGTTACTAGCCGTCAGTAGATGAGTCACTCCCCAGTCCCAGCGACGGCTAGTTGCCGTCAGTAATATAATTTCCTTGTAACTGCCTGTATCAGGCTGTACCTGGTACCACAACCATTTGAGCACTGCTCTCGATATGGCAACACTTCTTAGCGTATATAAGACCCTCTGAAGGCTGGGGGAGCCAGTCTTCCTTCATCTCTGGAGGTGGAAGGTTGTTCTATCTTGCCATTTTGGCCACATTGCTTGGGACTCGGGGGGACTTTTATTACTGTATCCTATGGTACAGTATGATGATAAAGGATTTCCTTTCTACTTTGTCTAGGAGTGCAGTGTGAGAGGATCTTCCAGCCACATGTGAACATTACTCAATACAGGGACGCACTGTGCCCCTGTACAGAGCAAGTAGCTGTGCAGGGGGTAAAGAACCCCTTGAGGTGGTTGAGCACACACAGCTTCTGGGAGGCTGCCTTAGCAAGACTGGTAATATGGTTCTTCCTAGTGAGAGCAGAAGAAAAAGAGAAACATAAAAATATTGAGTGAAGATGAAGGATCGAGTTTTCGTATTGTTGAAGTATAAGGGATAGTCCTCTGGGAGTTCCCGACAGGTAGTAAGATGAAAAAATTGGGTTTTGGAGGCATTAAAGGCAACAAGGTTTTCTCTGCCCCCAATTGAAAATATCAATTAGATCAGAAGATAAGTGTTGGATGGCTTCATTACATTGTTTTATGAGGAATTGTTTGCTGGCTTGTTCTTGAAAGCTAATTGAGTAGTGTAAGGAGAGTCATCTGTGTATCAATGAATGGGACTGGAGGTACAGTTGAGAAGATCATTTATGAAAATTAGAAAGAGAATGGGAGATAGGACAGAGCCCTGAGGAACACCAGAGTTGATAGGATGAAGAAGTGAGCGATGCCCGTCCACAATCGCACCTATGGAGCGGCTGGAGAGGAAATTAGAGACAAAGGCACAGATGGAGGGATAGAAACCGAACGAGGGTTGTTTGGAAATTAAAGATTTTTGCCAGATCTATCGAAGGCCTTCAATATGTCTAGCACAATAGAAAAGGTTTCACTGAAGGCCCGAAAGGAGGAGGATCAAGAGTTAGTAAGATATGCAAGGAGGTCACCAGTAGTGCAACCCTTTAGGAAGCCATACTGGCAATCTAAGAGCAGATTATGAGAAGAGAATATGCTTAAGAAATTTGGAAGCAAGAATAGTTTCAAAAGGTTTAAAGATACAAGTGATGCGAACAATTGGATGATAGTTTTGAGGGGTGAGATTGGTCACCCTTCTTTGGGACAGGTTGAATGAAAGCAAACTTCCAGCAAGAAGGGAAGACGTTAGAGGAGAGACAGAGACAAAAGAGTTTGCCTAGGCAGGGAGTCAGCACGGAAGCACAGTTTTTTAATACAACAGGAGGAACACCGTCAGGACCGTAAGCCTTCTTATTATTAAGCCCAGAGAGGATTGAACGTACATTCTTGGAAGAGATTATGATCTTAGGCATAAGTAGGAGAGAGGGGGGTGGAGAGGGAGGAATAGCACTAGAATCATCCCAACTGGAGTTTATAGCAAAAGTGTTAGCGAAGAGGTCAGCTTTGTCAGAGAACGAAGTGACGGTAGTGCCGTCAGAGTGGAAAAGAGGAGGGAAAGACAAAGAAGAAACATTGTTGGAGAGGTTTTTGGCTAGATGTCAGAAAGGTTGGGAAGAGCTAGAGTTAGATAGTTCGGTGCATTAATTATTGATGAAAGCATGTTTGGCGAGTCGAAGAACAGATTTGGCTTGATTCTGGGCAGAAACATAGGAAGTATGATATTCTTTAGTTTGAAGGCGACAGTACCGTTTGAATGCTACCTTGTTCTTGCGGAGAGCAGTAGAGCAAGCGTGAGTAAACCAAGATTTGTTTGCAGTAGAATGAGAGAAAGAAAATAGAATGTACGCTTCCATGGCCGAAAGGATTACCCCAGTGCGTTCAGCACTCTCCGAGGGTCCCCGGCCACGGAAGCATAACTCAGCCCGGCCTAGTCCATTTTTCCTCCCGCTCTCCGTGACAAACCCCCCTTCCTTGCTTGCTCTCACACTTCCCCACTCCCCCCTATTCTCACCTCGCCCCCCTTTGCTCCCCTGCTGCCTCTCTCTCTCTCTCTCTCTCTCTCTCTCTCTCTCGTGTGTGTAATGAGGTATCAATAATAATGTTTTGGATATTTAATGCATATTATTATATCTCTATGATTGTGTTATATATTCATACTTTCGCCACTCAATATTCCTACAAAAGACTGTGAGAGGGAAGGAAATCAAGGAGTAAATAGTATGTGTTCATTTATGTGTGTGTGCTTGTGTTTGTATTATTTGATTGAGTAAATGTGTATAAGTGAATGAGTTCAACAATTGGTACTCAATGAAGCCAGGGTGCATATCAATGAATGAATAAAAGACTGTGAGAGGGAAGGAAATCAAGGAGTAAATATTGTGTGTTCTTTTATGTGCGTGTGCTTGTGTTTTATGTGTTTATTTGCTAGTTTGTAATTGATAATCCACACACAACAACACACACACAAGCACCCCCAGACACCCACTCATATTATTCATAGTATTCATTCATAATAAATGTTATTAATAATTAATACTCTAATATATCAATAGCCCCTTAGTGCAGTAAAAAAACATAAACAACACTTGCAAGAGTAAAGCGATACAGTATGGTAGTTGGAGGGGTAGGAGGGAGGGCGAGGGAAAGACTAGGGAGGGAAATGTCAACATACCACACCTTACCTCCCTCCCTCTCCCTCTCCCTCTCTCTCTATCTCTCTCTCTCTCTCTCTCTCTCTCTCTCTCTCTCTCTCTCAGCATTGATAAAGTCTTTCCTCTTACAAAGATTGGTCCATTACTTTCGGGTGCACTCATTCTTAAGGAATGAGTGAAAGGAAAGATGTTTATCACTCTGTTTATCATTGTTAGAGAAACAATTATACACCGCACAGGTGCTAGGCATGCCCTCACACTTGAAAATAACCTTTCAATAAAGATGAGCATCAAGGTTATCAATATAATAGCACTTTATACACGGGAGAGAGGAGAGTTCTTCACTTTTCCAAGGCAGGGAATAGAGTGAAGTCGGTCTGGGTGACGTCAGCAAATGGGAGGAGCTAAGTGTAGGGTCCTCCCCCTAGACTGACTATGTATGTATGGACTATGCCCAGTGCCACAAGCGACGCCGGCTTGGAGGAAAGATAGGACAGGTGACAGAGATAAGTTTAAGGTAGGATGACCCAAAAGGAGAGAAAAGATTTACAGTATAAGCAGAAGGGTACGTTAGAAGTTAGAATTCAAGAAAGTTGGGCCGATCTCCGAAGCGATCCGAGATAACAGTGGGTTGCTGGATTAACTGCTCTAGGTCACTTAGAATAGAAAATATGTAGGCTTGTTCACCAGGTTGGTCAGTGGAAAGAGAGGAGAGCCATTGGCGGTGGTGAACATTGAAATCTCCAAGGATGGATATTTCTGCGAAAGGAGAGATAAATAGGATGTGTTCCACTTTAGAAGTTAGATAGTCAAATAATTTTAGATAGACAGTAGAATTAGAGGAGAGATAAACAGGGCAGAAATATTTAGTTTGAGAATGTCAAGAAAGTTTTAGCCAGAGAGTTGAGAATTCAGAAATGTCAAAGTTTGGAACATCCGATTGTTGCGCACATATACGCAACATCCACCTTTGGCTTGAAACTGAGGATAGAGATAGTAGGAGGATACAGAGAAGGGTTTGCTGTCAGTTGTCAGAGACACCTGAGTTTCAGTGAGAAAGATCAGGGTTGGCAGAGGAGAGGTGGTGTTCCATAAAGTGGAAGTTAGAAGAAAGGCCACGAATGTTGCAAAAGTTAATAGTAAGAGTAGAAGGTAAGTAAGAATAGTAAGAGTAGTGGTCCAGAGCATTTTAAGGAGTCATTGCCATGGGTCAGTCCAATGGGTGCATTTTTGGTACCCCCTTCCCCCCATTGGGGACTTCGAGGCGGGTCGTTTTTGTGATATTTTTTATTTTTGGAAGAATGATAGTGTAGTGTGTAAGGTGTTTGTAGTATAATGTATTAGTAGGAGGAGAGGGTGTTTTGGAGGGCAGGCTGGGGTTGCCCTCAATATTGATGAGGCACAAGAAGGATCAGCTAGGGAGGCCAGGTGGTGAAACAGGAGATCCAGCTGTCCTTATCAACCACCTAGCGCTCCCCGGGAGTACCGCCATGTTCAGCTGGTGCCTACAGCCTTCTCCTAACAATTATAGAGGTGGAATACCCAGTCCCAACCTTCAGGAGCTATCTGCACCACTAAGTGACGGGTGATGGGGTCGAAACATCCCTACGCCGGGAAATACACAATATCATCAGATATATGATTCCACAACGCAAGCAAAGATGAAATATAACACCTAGACAATTGAGTCATAGAAATATTTTACACGATTCATGGCAAAGTCATCAAAATTCAAAGTAGATCTTGTTACACGTGCTAGAGCAAAAGACTCTGGTAAAACACCATGCAAAGAATGCTGAGCATTATTAAAGACTTAGAATATAATGCTGAGGGCACTAACTGGACGCCTATGACTCATGTCCAGAGACAGCGTAGGACAAAATTAATGTTATTGAATTAAGACATTTGGCAGGCAAATTTAGATGGTAATTATATAACAGCTGATACATTACATGTTCTTTATTTCTATGTAAGTGTAAATGTTTGAAATACTCTCCTCTTCTGAGAGGCCTCCTCCACCCATATAGAAAATTCCAGCTACTATTTGTTTGCGGGGCTAGTTTTTCTGTCCAACCCTCTTTTCAGACGACAGCATTATTGAGCCTGTAGATTCCATCATGATATACAATGATGTCTGGAGAGCTTCTACTTATATCTACATAGGCGTATTTTGAATGTTGAAATAATTATATATTCAAATAAATGAACTGTAAATCTTATTGAAACTAATCTTAGTTATATTTGTTTCCAGTAGAATTATTTGGTTCACGTGTATTTTACAAATATGTTCATGTATGGTAGTATGTATACGTTTACATTATTTCAGGTTCAGTTAGTTGTATCACTTATATGTTAAACTTCATGGATAATATTTTAGGATCATTTGCCAAAAGACGAAACTCACCAGCATAACTTTGTATCGGAGACGAATTGCATAGAACGATATATAGTTAATGTTACAATTAGCGGTATGAAAGTGCAATACAATGTTTTACAGCTAATTTCAATGTAAGGGTAATTTTAACACATTTCAATGTTGAACGTAACATTATTCAACATAACAATTTGTTCTGAAAACCTATGGCTTAGTGAGCTAAACAAAGGCAAACATAGATGTATCGGTAACCAATGTTTTTGCAATTAGGTTTAACATGAATATGGCAATTTCAACGTTCAACTCTGCCAGTGGATTTCCTCTCATATCACTGACCAACCTGGTGAACAAGCCTACATATTTTCTATCCTAAATAACCTAATTCAATTATTAGTCCTATACACTACACATATCGCCTTGCAGATTGACCCAAAGTCCATGACTTATTTCTAACCCCTAATCCTTCTGCTTATTCTGTAAACCTTTTGTCTTTGTTAGGTTCCTCCGATCATAACCTGATCTCCGTTACCTGTCCTATCTCCCCAAGTACGACTATCCGATCCTACCAGCTGGTGGCGCTTGTGGCACAATGCCCCTTGCTGACTGGGAGGCTCTTTGGCAGCACTTCTTTGATTTCCCATGGAATGAATTATGCCTCCATGGTTGGTGATCCTCGGAGTGTGCTAAGCGCATGCTGAGGTAATCATCTCGAGCATGGAGGCATACATTTCAATTGTTTGTTTCTCTGTCTAATTCAGGGTTCTGTCCTATCTCCAATTATCTTCCTATTATCCATTAACGACCAACTGCACCTCCAGCCCCATTCACTCATATGGTGACGACCCTACATTACAATATTCAACTAGCCTATCACAACATCACTCACAACAGGAACTCCAAAACTCACTTCAGTAGCCCATAAAGCACCTATCTAATCTCTCTACTATCTCTAATTGGGGCAGAGAAAACCTTGTCACTTTCAATGCTTCCAATACTCAATTTCTCCATCTGTCTACTCATCACCCCCTTCCACAAAACTATGACTTAATCTTCAACAGCATACAAATTAACCCTTCATCCTCTCTTGATATTCTCGGTGTCTCATTTTCTTCAAATCTCTCTTGGAAAAATCATATTACCACTCTTGTTAAAATAGCTTCCCAAATGCTGGGTATGCTCAACCGCCTCTGGAGGTTCTTTTCCCCTGCGCAGCTTTTTGCTCTGTACAGGGGCACAGTATGTCCATGTATTGAGTATTGTTCACACGTGTGGGGAGGATCCTCTCACACAGCACTTCTAGACAAAGTAGAAAGGAATGCTATCCGTCTCATTAACCTAAGACGTGCGCATGGGGGGTATGAGACACCACACTCCTGTGCACACGTATTTGAGCTGTTCCCATCACTAACCTCGTTATTTTACCATAAATAGCATTAATACTTATCCATATGCGCCTATTATAGGTTGATTATAAAGGTATTAACCTGTTACAGCAATAAAACAAGTGGAAACAGCGTTTGGATGGTCAAAATCGGCGATACAGGCCGGGAGTTACATAATGTATAGCTGAGGCAACCCCCCTCCCCTCCTCTCCTCCCCTTGTCTGGAGAGACACTGTTACGCAATAGTCTCTCTCTCGCTCTTTCCCACGCTTGGTAACAGTGATGACAATGCCCTGCTACTAACTCGCTAATGTTAGCACGAAAATAGACCACAGAATAAGAGAATAACAGGGAAAATAGGTGATAACTGAAGGAGGTGAGGAAAGTGGGGAAGGAGGGGAGGTGGAGGAGTGATATTTGGCACGGCCCAGGGGCAAAACAAAAATAAATAAAATGGGGGTGTTTTAAGTCGCCCGGGGAAACTCTTAAGAGTCTTCCCACACTTGCCGGGTTAACTCACGTCCACTCACCAATTCTCTGCAGTCTCTCTCTCTTCGCCTCAACGTTGCATTTCTTTCACTATTCTACTGCTATGACAATAGTCAGTGTTCCTCAGAGCTCCCTTAGTGTATGGCACCCCCTCATCGTAGAGAACATAGCACCCGTCGTGCAACACAATCTCACCCCTATTTTGTGCAACTCTCCAACCCAAGAGTGAAATGTTATTCTCAATGTTTCTTCTATTCAACAGCTGAACTCTGGAACTCTCTCCCAGAATCAGTCTTTCCCCCTTCTTATGACTTAAATTGCTTCAAACTCCGTGTGTCCAGGCATTTTGGCTCGAACGTCCTTTGATTTTGGCCCTGTCACTCTTTCAGCTCTGGGGCAGGCACTTGCCACAGACAGTTCTGCCTTTTGTCTCTCTCACTCATATAGAAACTAAAAAACATTACAGAAACAATACACAACTTAAATTTACCAATTCCAAGGGCTTGCATAAAACCCGCTCTATATATGAGAGAGCCTTCCCACCAACAGGGATATTCCATATTTACAACAGCCAGGCAAACCCTCTCCACCAGGTGAGCCAGTCGTGCCCTCCCACAAAATAGTATATAGTATACTATTTTGCGATATGTTTTTATGCTTAAACAACCATCAATATTTATACCTAGCCCAGTAACCCTCCAGAATGGATACTGTCTTTGTTGCATCTGTTTAGCCCTTTTGTGATAACTAGTGTGTGTAAGCTGGATAAAATAACTATTGAAGAAGGCCTACTATAGGTAGCGCCAGCGAACTTGACAATAATCTTGACCCTTTAACGTCTTATAACTCAAAATTAATGAAAGCAATCGGGCTGACGTTTCTATGATTTAGGAAAAAATCACCAGGAAATAGGTGTGGATATTTACAGCCAGTTTGCTCTAGGCCCTTTTGAGTTACAAAGATGTCAGGGATCAACATTGTCGTCAAATTCGTTGGTGCTACCTATAGTATATTCACTAGCAGTCCCTTTACCAATACTATGAATAGCCTAAAAGTCTCCCAACCATACGCTAAATCCACCATGCCTTGCCGTATTTAATACCTATCTTGAAAATTAACAACTAAAAGCAAAACTAAGAAATGCTAACACGAAAATATGAAATCATATTTCGTTTCCAACACCCAAAGTAGCACATGTGTTCCTATTTAAACTTGATGTCATACTAACGTGAATATGTGGTTGGTAATTTGCCAGTGTAATGAATAGGTGTGTAGGTACCGTGTTGTGTTGTGAGATGATTAGTTGTTTGAATTACATTATGAGTTATATGAGTTTATATAGTCACGCTTATAAGGATATTTCACATAACTGATCTCCATGCTCTTCACTGGTCTCGTATTTACGATCGTATACTGCAATTTCCCTGAGAGTCCTTTCCTCAAAGTCTTGATCCTAGTTATGCAAGTCTGGTTCCTTTGTACTATCCTTCTACGTATCCAATTCAAAAGCTTGTAGATCACTTGACGCAGTGGGAAGCCTATAGTTAACTTAATCCTGGACTGATGTATCTGAAATATATTTTATATAACATAAGCTTGCAATATATCATGTGCAAATGGTTGCATAACATTAGAAACGTCTACATACATTACCATTGAAAATACATGCAACGCTGCTCCTTTGATATTTTGCAAATTAGACATATTTCCTAAACTTCCTATGTTATAATTTGTAATATGCTGTTTTGGAGGGTTTCAAGAGATATTTGCAAAATAAATAATTTCTGTTGCAATTTTGTCCAGGTCAAGCTATTAATTGTAATTGATTGTCTAGATTATATAGGGATGGATAATGTTGCGTTATTGTTGTTCTTAAACAGAACCTTTCAAATTTAGAACAAAATGTACATACCAACTGAAAGAGAAGTTCTCACTGTACAAGTTCATCTTTATTATATCTTTACGATAAATTAGTAGTGTCATAGTTATTTAAGGAAATGAAAGCACAAAATGCATTTTCTTCGATATTAATGAATATGTCTTCTACTTTCACTCTTATTTACACAAAAATCATAATATCTATAGGAAATAGACATAGAGTTGAACTTGTGCATAATTTAATTTTCTATTATGTCCCTATGCCTTGTACACTCGGCCGCAATTCCGCGTGGGCCACCTAGTCATAGAGTTTGGGTAAATCCGTTGTGTAGTTTGTTCGCTCTGAATATAGTAAGATCTCACACTCCCCTCCCTGAATCAATCGAAGATTTTGCCCCATAGATGGCGCAGCTTGATGGGAAGGGAGGGAGCTTGTCGTAGTGTTAAAAGGGTAGGACACAATGGGACGTTGACGTTCTATAACATACAGTGACGAATGTTAAACTTATCTACTTCTACTTGTTCATACAATAATGTTCCCGAAACTAATTCGTAATGAACAGTAGATTCCCTCTTTCAGTAACTGAAACGTCTCTCTGTCTCTCTCTCTCTCTCTCTCTCTCTCTCTCTAGGTTATAAGAGGTATACAGAATGTTGAAAGTAACACTATTATATATATATATCCATTTACACCTTTAATGAATCACATTATGAAATTTATTCAGCAATATGATGAGAACTTGAGAAGAATATATTTTGAAGTAGCACCACGAAGTAACATTATACTGTCGCGGCCATGTATAATTATCCACCTTCCTCTCCCTCTCCGAGCTCGGACTTTTTTCTATCCTCTAGTCTATTTTTTCCCAGCTGAGGGTAAATTGTCATGTTTCTATCTTTGTTACTCGGGTATAAGGTAGATTTTGTAGCGAAAGATGATGTTTATTCTGAAAACTTGGCATTAATATGACACACAGCCATAGTAATTTCATATATTTCCATTAAGTATCGAGAAATCAGCTAATAAGAGATTCAATTTACGATCAGCTGGAACAAAATAGAGTATAGTTGTCACTAAGGGATGGAGGGAGGTAAGGGTGGCGAGGTGACTAACAAGGTGGGTGGAGGTGGAGGAGTTGTGGTGGGATTGTTTAGACTGGTGGATGAATGTATAATAACTAAATTTAGGATATTTCAGTGTGTGTGTGTGTGTGTGCGTGCGTGCGTGTGTGTGCTTAAAGGGCGATCGGGACACGGATGCATAGAGGTTTTGTGTTCGTGGACGGGTGGAAAATTATAAAGCTAAATTTATTTATGTACTATATATTGTATCTCTTTTATACTGGCATGGCCTTACTTACTCTTTACTTTGTATTAGTTTTGCACACATTTTCAGTATATTTCACTAATTGGCTTAAATATAATTATGTTTATATGAATGATGCATTAGGATCCCTTTGGACGATCCCCTGTTCGCTTGTTTATGCTTCCTCTTACAACTTCGGTTAATCATTGCACACACATCTTGATGTCATATCATATTTCGTGAACTCGCTAATCTGATTTATCTATCTATCTATCTATATATCCATCTATTGCCAGACAACCTTATCTCCCGAGAGGAGGTGGACGTGAAAGTATCACTTCATAAGCTTCTATATGCCGAGGTAACTCATTCGATTATCTAGCTTTTTTCAATTAATTTCAAAATAAATGTGTAGCTTGATCATACAAGATTATTGCGCAATGCAATATAACAATGACAAATATTAATTGTCCTGTTGATAAACATTATGTTTGCGGTAATATGAACAATTGATAAAGGTATACTCAATTAACTTCAGTAATTATATGTATTTAATTGATATTTATTAGACAGTCATAGTAATGTAAATAGCTCAAGGAAATAATGTGTTGGGGAAAAAATGGATTGCAATTCTCGAGGGAAATTTACTCTAGGTAAATATTTCCCCCTGTATCACATTATCTTATATTATCAGACTTGGCAATATGTAACAAACCACATGCAAAGAGTATAACATATCAGTATTCATAACTATATGTGTGGAATAATATTATCTGTGTATACCCTGGTCTATTTGTGATATCTAATAAGCTGAGTTTACATGTAGTTACTCATAGTCTTACTGTTACCAAGGTAATGCACAAATTATTTATCAATACCATATTTACTACATAACTCGATTAACACAGTGCAACTTATCTCTCTCTCTCTCTCTCTGTCTCTCTCTCTGAGAAACCAGACTTGACTCTTCCGTGATACCAACAGATTTTTCATATACTTTAGTAATTATTGTATTTGTTGTTTCTAGGTTAGCACACATCAATTATTAGCATTCGTCTATAGAGCAAGTTAATCAGAAAGAATTAGATTGGTATACTATAGCTGAATAGTTAAGGTCATAGAATTTACCCTGATAAATGTTGATAAGCCTGTCGAGTAGGAAGTGTGTATTTTCAGCAGAAGTTATGGTAAGGAGCTCTTTATGAAGATCCATACTAATTTCAACCTAATGTCAGAGAGCAATAAAGGTGAAACGAGACTCAAACTATCCATTTGGGGGAGGGAAGGGGTAGTTTACCCTCATGCACAGGAAAATCGACTTTAAATCGCCATACACAGAGGAATTTTGTATCTAAGTTTAAACACTGTTGCCAGCTACTCTAAATATACTGATATTCCTGAGGGAAATGCTTTATCAACAAATGTGCCTCGATGTAAATTAATTGTTAAATATATAAATCAGACATGCCATACCTCTACCATTTATTTGGCTTAATGTATCAATGTGATCATATGCAATGTTTTCTTTCTGGCCACAGGTAATTTAGAATCTTGATAATGATATTACCAATCTTAATGAATCCTGATCAATGTAATCAATAGCCCACCGACTCAGTATTAACTGTGACTCTCATGCTTGAGGTAAGTCATCCACAGATCGACATATTTTGACACTACAAAGGTAACTCATCTAAATAATAATAGTTTATTACTTCTGTTAATCTAATTTGTCGCTAGTTTGTAGTTTGCTAACAAAAGGTGTGTTATATATTATATAGTATGACCTGTACTATTATTTTATTCATACCAATAAAGTGGGTGGAGAGAGAGAGGGAGAGAGAGAGAGAGAGAGTGACGTTTCAGTTACTGCAAGAGGGAATCTACTGTTCATTACGAATTAGTTTCGGGAACATTATTGTATGAACAAGTAAAAGTAAATAAGTTTAACATTCGTCACTGTATGTTATAGAACGTCACTTCCTCCCATTGTGTCCTACCCTTTTAACACTACGACAAGCACCCTCCCTTCCCATCAAGCTGCGCCATCTATGGGGCAAAATCTTCGATTGATTCAGGGAGGGGAGTGTGAGATCTTACTATATTCAGAGCGAACAAACTACACAACGGATTTACCCAAACCCTATGACTAGGTGGCGCACGCGGAATTGCGGCCGAGTGTACCTGTATGATGCAACCATTATGGAGAAAAACGGAAAATATGGGAAAGGGTTTTTCCCCCCAAAAGTGGCCTTCCCCAACTTCCTTTGTGTTAATTTTGTGATATGTTGCTTTATAGGTTATCAAGAGTCATGTGTAAAACATATAATTTCTGTTCCAGTTTTGTCTAGGTCAAACCATAGATTGTTTGGGCTATTTACCTCGCATTCAAGCACGTACTTAACTATAGCCCTAACTAAAGCAAACTTTATATTCGTTTATGTTATTATATTCTGTGTACATAATTATTTATTTGATTATAGTGTAGAGTCTCGTTGTGTGAGACCATATATGTGTGCATAAATAAAGGATCGTTTTGTGCCTGTTGTATAACTCACCTTGTACAGTCAGAAACCACAATTTCTGAGACACTTTGATAGGGCCCGGACATATGGAGCGCATCGTTTCAGGAAGACAGCCCACTTTAACTATCACAAGGCCGCATACCTATGAACACACGTTTCGAACCAATAGATGCTTCACTCAGTCTGCCATCTAAAACTATAATGCTGCTGCTATGCTATGATCCGCATTCATATATTTATGGATATACAAATTACAAAAATGCCTTTGTTACATAACCTTACGTATCCACAGTAAATACGGACACAAATATTACAAAAAGGTTTTAAGAAATACAAATGAAAAGAAATACTTCCAAATTGCACAGTGAATGAACAGGATTTAGGTTAGTGTGCGTGCGTGTGTAAGTGAACCGATTGTGTTGCAATAGACATAATACCCTACAGTAGGTGACAAACACTAATTTGACTAAAAACGGAAGAGTCTGCTCCATGACATACAACAAAACTAACTATGCAATGTAATATTACATGTTATCATCTGGTTATGAAATTCTGGTGAGCAACAGCAATGAGTTATCAGTAGTGATATATGGGGATATTATGTAATACCACACAAAGTTAAGCCTCGGACGGACGCTGATAGGTTTATTTATTCGGTTTAGTAATAAATTTAGTAAAATTAGTAATTAATGTATATAACATTCTAAAGGGTAAAGACTATATTTGAATCTCATCGTGATATTACGTTTAGCAATGGCTGTATAATGTATATGCTCCCCCACTAAATGCGCCTTCAGTAAATGCGGATTCCCTATATGTGGTGGCTAATCATAAATAATATATTTTAAGGACTCTGTAAATGCGGCTCGAAATTCTGTATATGCGGTTTGGCCGTTATGATTCAGGGGGAAATACGTACTTCCCGCCATATTACCGAGTGTCGCCTACCGAAAATGCGGCCGATACATGGAGGGTTGGGAGCGGTAATGCATGCGCAGTACAGTACAATAGGCTTACCACCCACTCCTCCCTCCCTCCCCAAATTAGTTCTAAGGTAAATGGTGTTATATTTGTTGTTTTATTTGATATTTCTAATGTAAAGTGTATCTTTCTTTAAAAAATGGTTATTGGGTGGGTTATCGGGTGTATGGTAGGCTAAAAAAGGGTTAGTTCGGAGGGGCTGTCTGACCATAAGCATTTATTCCTATTGATTATTAACTCCACAAAATGCGGATTCCTTAAATGCGGCGCATTTTGCAGCCCATATAGGCGCATTTACTGGGGGTATATATCTGATATATTGCAATGTTTGCACAGTGTAACAAGGTTAGTAGCATGATAACAAATGGATGAATTATATGTGAGTACCGGTATGTGTTTAATAGTAACTACTATTGATGACGTCTGATGAATCTCTCTCACACACACACACAACGAAAGCCTGTCCATGCACTGCGGTTTGGTAGTGTTTCTTTACATTCTTAATGTTTAATAGCTATCCGTGTATAATGTAGATATAGAAGGGAATAACAAACAATGATATTTTTGTCATGTATTTATCAGATTCTGTAGTATGAATCGTAACGTAGCATAACAACAGCACAATAATTTTACACGACAGACTGAGTGAAGCATTTATTGGTTCGAAACGTGTGTTCGTACACTCGGCCGCAATTCCGCGTGGGCCACCTAGTCATAGGGTTTGGGTAAATCCGTTGTGTAGTTTGTTCGCTCTGAATATAGTAAGATCTCACACTCCCCTCCCTGAATCAATCGAAGATTTTGCCCCATAGATGGCGCAGCTTGATGGGAAGGGAGGGAGCTTGTTGTAGTGTTAAAAGGGTAGGACACAATGGGAGGAGGTGACGTTCTATAACATACAGTGACGAATGTTAAACTTATTTACTTCTACTTGTTCATACAATAATGTTCCCGAAACTAATTCGTAATGAACAGTAGATTCCCTCTTTCATAACTGAAACATCTCTCTCTCTCTCTCTCTCTCTCTCTCTCTCTCTCTCTCTCTCTCTCTCTCTCTCTCTCTCTCTCTCTCTCTCTAGGTTATAAGGGGTATACAGAATGTTGAAAGTAATACTATTATATATATTCATTTACACCTTTAATGAATCACATTATGAAATTTATTCAGCAATATGATGAGAACTTGAGAAGAATATATTTTGAAGTAGCACCACGAAGTAACATTATACTGACGCGGCCATGTATAATTATCCACCTTCATCTCCCTCTCCGAGCTCGGACTTTTTTTCTATCCTCTAGTCTATTTTTTCCCAGCTGAGGGTAAATTGTCATGTTTCTATCTTTGTTACTCGGGTATAAGGTAGATTTTGTAGCGAAAGATGATGTTTACTCTGAAAACTTGGCATTAATATGACACACAGCCATAGTAATTTCATATATTTCCATTAAGTATCGAGAAATCAGCTAATAAGAGATTCAATTTACGATCAGCTGGAACAAATAGAGTATAGTTGTCACTAAGGGATGGAGGGACGTAAGAGTGGCGTGGTGGCTAACAAGGTGTGTGGAGGTGGAGGAGTTGTGGTGGGATTGTTTAGACTGGTGGATGAATGTATAATAACTAAATTTAGGATATTTCAGTGTGTGTGTGTGTGTGTGTGTGCGTGCGTGTGTGTGTGCTTAAAGGGCGATCGGGACACGAATGCATAGAGGTTTTGTGTTCGTGGACGGGTGGAAAATTATAAAGCTAAATTTATTTATGTACTATATATTGTATCTCTTTTTATACTGGCATGGCCTTACTTACTCTTTACTTTGTATTAGTTTTGCACACATTTTCAGTATATTTCACTAATTGGCTTAAATATAATTATGTTTATATGAATGATGCATTAGGATCCCTTTGGACGATCCCCTGTTCGCTTGTTTATGCTTCCTCTTACAACTTCGGTTAATCATTGCACACACATCTTGATGTCATATCATATTTCGTGAACTCGCTAATCTGATTCATCTATCTATCTATCTATCTATATATCCATCTATTGCCAGACAACCTTATCTCCCGAGAGGAGGTGGACGTGAAAGTATCACCTTCATAAGCTTCTATATGCCGAGGTAACTCATTCGATTATCTAGCTTTTTTTCAATTAATTTCAAAATAAATGTGTAGCTTGATCATACAAGATTATTTCGCAATGCAATATAACAATGACAAATATTAATTGTCCTGTTGATAAACATTATGTTTGCGGTAATATGAACAATTGATAAAGGTATACTCAATTAACTTCAGTAATTATATTTATTTAATTGATATTTATAAGACAGTCATAGTAAAATAAATAAATCAAGGGAATTATGTGTTGGGGAAAAGGTGGATTGCAATTCTCGAGGGTAATTTACTCTAGGTAAATATTTCCCCCTGTATCACATTATCTTATATTATCAGACTTGGCAATATGTAACAAACCACATGCAAAGAGTATAACATATCAGTATAAATAACTATATGTGTGGAATAATATTATCTGTGTATACCCTGGTCTATTTGTGATATCTAATAACCTGAGTTTATATGTAGTTACTCATAGTCTTACTGTTACCAAGGTAATGCACAAATTATTTATCAATACCATATTTACTACATAAATCAATTAACACAGTGCAACTTCTCTCTCTCTCTCTCTCTCTGAGAAACCAGACTTGGGTCTTCCGTGATACCAACAGATTTTTCATGTACTTTAGTAATTATTTTATTTATTGTTTCTAGGTTAGCACACATCAATTATTAGCATTCGTCTATAGAGCAAGTTAATCAGAAATAATTAGATTGGTATACTATAGCTGAATAGTTAAGGTCATAGAATTTACCCTGATAAATGTTGGTAAGCCTGTCGAGTAGGAAGTGTGTATTTTCAGCAGAAGTTTTGGTAAGGAGCTCTTTATGAAGATCCATACTAATTTCAACCTAATGTCAGAGAGCAATAAAGGTGAAACGAGACTCAAACTATCCATTTGGGGGAGGGAAGGGGTAGTTTACCTTGATGCACAGGAAAATCGACTTTAAATCGCCATACACAGAGAGGAATTTTGTATCTAAGTTTAAACACTGTTGCCAGCTACTCTAAATATACTGATATTCCTGAGGGAAATGCTTTATCAACAAATTTGCCTCGATGTAAATTAATTGTTAAATATATAAATTAGACATGTCATACCTCTACCATTTGGCTTAATGTATCAATGTGATCATATGTAATGTTTTCTTTCTGACCACAGGTAATTTAGAATCTTGATAATGATATTACCAATCTTAATGAATCCTGATCAATGTAATCAATAGCCCACCGACTCAGTATTAACTGTGACTCTCATGTTTGAGGTAAGTCATCCACAGATCGACATATTTTGACATTACAAAGGTAACTCATCTAAATAATAATAGTTTACTACTTCTGTTAATCTAATTTGTCGCTAGTTTGTAGTTTGCTAACAAAAGGTGTATGTTATATATTATATAGTATGACCTGTACTATTATTTAATTCATACCAATAAAGTAGGTGGAGAGAGAGAGAGAGAGTGACGTTTCAGTTACTGAAAGAGGGAATCTACTGTTCATTACGAATTAGTTTCGGGAACATTATTGTATGAACAGGTAAAAGTAAATAAGTTTAACATTCGTCACTGCATGTTATAAAACGTCACCTCCTCCCATTGTGTCCTACCCTTTTAACACTACGACAAGCTCCCTCCCTTCCCATCAAGCTGCGCCATCTATGGGGAAAAATCTTCGATTGATTCAGGGAGGGGAGTGTGAGATCTTACTATATTCAGAGTGAACACACTACACAACGGATTTACCCAAACCCTACGACTAGGTGGCCCACGCGGAATTGCGGCCAAGTGTACCTATGCGGCCTTGTGAAAGTTAAAGTGGGCTGTCGTCCAGAAACAATACTATCCCAATGTCCGGGCCCTATCCAGGTGTCTCAGAAACTGCGGTTCCTGACTGTATAGTCCTTTGTTGTATTCATATATTGAACTAAGTTTCTCCCTGTTAGAAGAATCCACAAATACCTTTTTTGTCTAGCATAACACTACTGTCTCGTAATCTCGGGCAACTCTCTCTCTCTCTCACGGCAACTATTCAGCTTCTCACTCACTATGCACTGCCACCCATAACATATTTTGAATATGGATGTATTCATACTATGTTAAGGTATTGGAAACAGATAGGGTATATTTCATATGTTGGTGAGCTTTGTGGTAATGTACTCAAACTAATTACGCTAAAACAAAGATTCCATCCTAATATAAGTTTTCAACCGAGACATAAGAATCACAACACCTTCCCTGCGTTGTCATTGCTGCTGGGATGTGTAGATAGAGCTCACCAGACACATGTTTCTACCAATGTCGATCAAAACTGTAAACATGTAGATGTTTACAGTTTTGATCGAATAACTTTTCTTCTATATGTATATTTACAAGACTGTTCCCCTCTTCCTCTCTCACTTTCACTCTCAGTTTCTCTCTCGCTTTATTTCAGACAATTATGCGCAAACACATATACAAACTCAAACACCCTCTCTTTTTATTCCAAACCACAATACATAAGGATTCCGCCGAAGCTCTACGTTTGATGCGAGTCTAGTGTGTGCTGGCTTGGTTGTGACCGATATTGCACCGTTTGTTATGTAGATGTATGTATGCCTGGAGGTTATTGTGTGGGTCTCTATGTTGTATCGGTACATTATTCATATTGTTGCTGTGCAGTCCAGATCTAACGTCCCATTGCACCTCTCTATATTGGGTATTATTATTTGCTTGATCATGCTTTATTATAGCAATGTATTATATGTCTTGCAATAAAACTAAATTTAGGGTGGTATGCAGTATTGTTAAGCTTTCAAGTTTGGATGTATTTTAATATTTATAACTTATGATTAAGCGATTTTGGTAATAGTTCTCCGAACGCATTGGTCGTGTTAATAACAAGATCATTTTTGGTGTAATTGCCTAACATGTTTTGCTCGCAATCTGGTTCTATTATCTGGACAGGGATAGACTGATGGAACTGTCCTCACTCTCAATGCATAATAGTAATAGGGATCTGGAAAAATGAAACATTTGTAACATCCCTTCTAGGGATGTACGTACACTGTGATAATGTGGATAATATTATCATGCACTAGTTACTGTGTAGCAGGCTTAGTAGCTCAGCCACAACAGTTACCTTCCATCTTGTTCTACCTAAACAAAATTATAGAAATAATACGGAAGCCACAATCCAGCTCACGAAATTAACATATGAGGTCGATATTACCAGTTATAGCCTAGCATTATGAGGAAACCACTCGGTCTCAAAAGACTATCAAAGCACTTACAAACACTGTTCTAGGCTCTCTGGGGCAAAGTGATGCTGCGAATATACAGCCCCCATGATATACCAATAAATATATTTTGTAATACCCTATATTAAAGATAGTATGAGTTTAACAAGTAGAGACAGAACCCTACTTAGCTGATATTAAGAGAAATTAATATAATGTAAGAAGTTACTAATAAAAGTTACTCGTTGATATTCTAATTAACTGTGATGGAAAGCATGTGGTAATCAAATGCCCACCCAACGCAGGATCACACTACTACAACTACACGATTCCATGCAATTGTTCTCCTGACACTAGTGATGCCGAATGCAAGTTTCTCTTCTGCGATGTTTGTGCCCCCAGGAGAGGCCTCATAGGCATGTGAACAAGAGATACTGTTTCATTTGTCTGGCTTCCCTCACTGTTCTGTTTGTCTTTCACCTACATAGAGTAATCCAGCTAGCTCTCACAGAAACCTCCTCCTATTCATTTCACTACATTAAGTAAGCTCAACACACTTCTTTCCAATACACCAACAAATGAATGAATAAATACATAAATAAATAAATAATATAGCGACTGTTATCCTTTCAACTTTGGGGGAGATGCTTGTTGCAGGTATCTATGCTTTTTGTCTCCTTCATAAAAGAAACACATGGAGCCCTTTGAAAACAACCTGACCATGGAGGAGCGCATGTTATCGAGGGTCGAGTGGTGGAGAATACGTTTGGCATCATGGCAATCAGGTTAGATGTCTCCTCACTACCATGCCGATACACCCCACCGTGTTGAGGCCGTGTTGCCTCCACAACCTCATCCGTGTGAGGTACCTAAGTCAGTATGCAACCCACCTCAACGAGGAGGACCCCTGTACTTGTCATTTCCTTTACTTAATATGTAACAGCTTGAGATAAATAGTTTCCCCCCTCTTTGTAATTCTGGAGGAGTCACCAGAGGTCGGGTATTTTCCGCCTTCCCTTGCTGGATGAGGTGGATACTGCTGTCCAGGGTGGTGCTGAAGCTGTTGCCGTCGCTCTTTCTCCAGGAGGTGCGTCCACTGTCTCCTCGTCGCTGGAGATGTCCACGTCCCCGGCAAGCTCAGAAGTAGGCAGGGAGGTGCGAGGAACCAGAGACAGCTTCCGGGAAAGTGGCGAACCCTTGATCTAAAAAGAAAGGCATTGTAAATTAACATGTTGAATATTATGTACAGTTGCCCACATAAATTAATTTCCATTCCGTGAACTTATGCATTGACATATAATGCCCATGATTGAATTATATGTGGAGTTTCTAATGCAGTGGCTAACTCATCTGACTAGTCAACTGTTGATTAAAAGAAACCACGCTCGCAGTTAATTCACACTAATTTTACTTTCATACATAAGATCACGACAAGGAACATAACTTATGTGGGCAACTGTATAGCAACATAGTTTTTACTCTGTAACTTTGAGAAATATATAAAATTTCATAATTGTTTGTGTTCTTTCTTTTTACCGCTATTGTAATAAATGTAATGTACAATCAAACTTGTTTGTATTACCAAAACATGAAATTCTATATTACGTGTACAGTACAATGAAATGGGAACGAACGTATTATTCATTGCTTGATAAACATTTCATATGATACTATGCTTCAAAATAATGGTATGATAAGAAAATATAATGTAAATTAAACTAGGATAATTTAAATAATACACATATGTCTCACTTGGCATATGGTTCTCGTGTTCTTGCCCTATATGTGCCCAGTGAAGAAGGAGAAGGTAACCAGGATCCACTTGTCCCGTTTGTTGGGCATGCCCGCTGGCCTTGACAAGTTGGCCTTATCTGGTGCATATGCTTTGCGCCCATGCACACAACTGTGCCCCGGGGGAATAGGTACACAACACAGGATTAGTTAGAATAGCAGTGTATATTATATAATAATACCAATTATATGAATAGAGTGATTTAAAGAAATGTGTGGTTTTATGTACAGTAGCTAATATATAAATATGGTCCACAACAAAACATGATGGGGTTATTGATATGGGTGAATACTATTGATTCATTGGATGCTAGACTGTTACTGATGTACGCAGGGTATTGGCCTTATCATTGTAATGGCATAGCTTCTTCGTGGTGTCTAGGTACAAAGGTGATCCATGGTCGTATATCCATGTGATCTGCAGCCTTTCAACCATGTGCGACTCGCCTACAGTCGGTTGTTGTTGTTGTTATTGTTCCCCAAGCTGCCTGGCCGAACAGCCCCAAGGCCCCGAGCAAGGCCAAGGCCATAACTGAGCGCCCCCACAGAACCCTCCCTGCCGACCACAATAAAGCCTGGGTGACCGAAGCCACTCCATGGCGGGGAGCTGAGGAGGGTGCGGAAACGCCCAGGAAACCAAAGCCCCACCCAGGGCCCTGTGCCCCTCAGCAATTATGAAGAGAAAGTTGAGGGGTAAAGGAAAAATGTGACGCTTTGGCTTCCAATCTTGGTAGATTGGGAGGTCAATCCACGGAAGAGATTCCGTCACTTGAGATCTAGAAAATATATAAGTAAAAGGAACACTCAGAGTAAGCTATGGGTATGGCAGAGATAGTTCAGTTCTCACTCTGATAGACCAGCCCATCAGTCCTACAGTCGGTAGGACCACCCACATCATTTTGGCCGGCTTTTGTGATCCATATAATTATTTTAGGCAAGGGAGTCTTGTTGCAACTGTGGCTGCTGTGATCGTCGGTCGGAACCCCCTCGTCCCCGGCAGCCCCCTCATCCACCCTCAGATGCACGGACCTGGCTACTATTCATCTGGCCTCCTTTTCCTCCTCAGGGGGGTGTCAATGGGATGGCCGGGAAACATGGGTCTCGGGTCGATTGACTGAACGGCAATGCTCTGTGATGGCCCTGCCGTGTTGTCCCTTCCATTTTTTGTTGTCACTAAATAGGTTCCCTGGGACTCCTGGTACAAGACCTTGCTGTGGGTCCCCGTGCAATTCCTGGAGGGTTTGTGCTTAGGTATGGCTGTAGCTATAGGATTGATGGATTGTGTGTGCTATAAGTATCCTCTGCTCCTGTTGTGAGCTTTAGCAGAGTGGGGTTCATAAGGGCAGTTCGTAGCATATTTCTCCTGCCAAAAGTTGCCAACTACAGTGAGTGGTGTTGACATGACTCCATTTCGCTTCGCTCCATTTCCTTACGACTCTGTAAACTCATTTGAATTCCGTTCAACTCGGTTACCAACCTGAGTACACTCCGTTCAAACTCTGACACACTCAATCATAGAAGTCTGTTACGGCGCCGTCTGTCCGATCCCATTTGAATATGTACAACTCGGTTTATTTGTCAAGAGTGCTACGGAGTCACACGGCATGTAGTCACATTTCCGCAGCACTCCAGTGGATTCTGTGATTGCGTGCGACCAGACGGAGTGTAACAGAGTATGAGGAAGTAACTGAGTCCGTCCATTGGATTCATCTCACAATCATACCGAGTTGCAACTGAGTTCCCGTAGTCGGGACTGAAGTTTTGAACATGCGCCAAAATTTGTGTCGGCCAGTCCCGAGTGTGACGGACTCTGTGGGGGTTGGTACAGAGTATTCCATAGTTGGATCGAGTGTTCTTAGGAGACCATGAGTTCTACTTGGCTCCAAACTCTGGGATGTGGGAAAGAGGACTTTGATTCTACATTCACACAAGCCATTTTCTTCCTTTTAACTTTCCACAGCTATTTTACTTCTTCATCCCCACCACTGCTGTCCCTTTCTTTCCATTTGCAATTGTACACACACCACCACACATCCTTTGCATTCTTTCCCCACATATATCTTTCCCCACATCACTTGTCAATATCCAATTCCGTTGTATACCCTTAATTCTTCCACCGGTTGCTTAATTTCTTCTGCTGCATCCTGATTTTTCATTCTTTCCATCTATATTCTTTCCCAGCGGTACATTTTACTTCTCTTACATTTCTTTCATGCTTGCTCTTAGTCTCACCTTGCATACCACAATCATATGATTAATATAGTCGTTCGCTCAAGCCCTCCTCCACGCTGAATTGTACTCCCTATCACCAATAATTCCTCTTTTCACAAACACAATTCATAATCAATTAAACATCTGAATACTTGTTCTTTTAACACTTATATACCAACGTATACTTGTGCACAATCTTTGTGTTAAAAAAATATACATTACACACAATTTTATCTCATACACATAGTCTCTCAGTCTCTTAACCATTGCCATTCTCACCTGATGCACCGTATTATGACCACCTTTTATTAACCAAACATATTAATTAATCTCGGCCAAAGTCCCGAGGTAACTAAGCCATATTGATGAAAATGTATTGTTTCTTCCATCCTATTTAAGTGTAATACATATTACATGTGTTGAAATGAGCATGTTTGGCTTGAGGTCCAAGTGAAGAAAATGGTGAGTGTTGGCGGGTTGAGGTCAAACAGGTGTGCGCTGGCGACAATTCTTAATCTGTCGTCTCCCAGAAGATGCACAAAATGTCCAGGATAATCCCAACGTTTGGGTGTCAGTCAACACAATTTGTGAAACCGCACGGGAGTGCTTGAAAGTGCTCTAACTGTGCTAATTAAATAGTGTAGGTCTAGCAGCCTAACTAAAGTCATTAGGCAACACTGTTTGGTGACCATTGGCTCACTGTGTCAGTGTCCTGCTGAGTGGCTTGCCAGTTCTCACTTGTATTTTCGTGAAGTGCGAGATATTGTCGCGCTGAGGTTTGGTCACCCAGGCGTGTTTACTGGGCTGGAAGAGGCCGTTGCCCCTGCCACGAAAGAAGAGCCATTGTCTTCCTTCAGTGAATCAATCTGAAAAGGAAAGATTTGTACTCTTCAGGGACGAGTATGAGCCTGATGAAGAACAGGGGTACCATGAGCCCCTCTTCTTCCCTCAACAAAGTTTAATACCCCGACCCTACCCCAGCCGAACGTTTTACCTCCTATGGCGGCCACTGCTTCTACTGCTACTGAACAACAGTTTGTGATGAGGAAGAGTAGGTTTCAATGGCTTTCCTCCCCGTAATCAGCTAGGACCCACGTGCCCAGCAAAGAAACTCCCTATACGGTTCTATGGTAAACACGCTACCACATCGCTCCTGAATATTCTAGTCACGAAGACCCAGCATTTGCTCACCTCGTCACCTATAGTAGATTGGCAAGGGAGTGGTAGCTCTCGCAGCTCTCTACCCCTCGTGAGTGTAACTTTATGCTCAACACCTTCGGAACCTTACCCTACCCTACCTACCACAACCTACCATTCTCTGCCTTTAAAAAAACCAAAATTTTACCGCCTCCCCCTGCCTCACCTTTACCTTCTCACCCTGCCCTCACCTTCACATCTTCTCACCCTTCCTCACCATTTTACCATTCCTGCCTCACCTTTACCTCCTCACCATCGCGCTCCTCCCATGCCTCACCATCACCTCCACCTCCTGCCGTACCACCACCAAAGGCCTGGTGGGCGCCAGGAATGACACAGCCAGACCTCGTGAAGCGTGTGTGTGGGCGTGTACAACCCCAAGCTGGTTACCACCAGATGAGGAACACTTAGCTTGCCCTGGTGAGGCCTGGTTTTTTTTTGGCCCCCCCCCACCCCAAAACACTGGTTGCCTGTGGCGTGTTGCTCGTGGCAGGATGACCGTGGGAATGCTGGCCGATGGGCAATGCAGGCCATGTGCGGGCGTGTTTGCACCCACCCACAGCCCGATGATGGTGATAACAGTGGGGATGAAATGGTGATTGTTTTTTTATGTTTTTCTATGTGAGTGAGGGGGAAGGAGACAAAAGGCAGAACCCAGCGGTACTGGAGGTGGGCTGATGACAGGCGATTTTGAGCCATGTATGTAAATATTTTTAAAGGTGATTGAGGATGCCGAACCTCGGAGTGACATATCCTCACAACTCACGAAAGACCAGGGGTAACTGGCATCCCTTAGTATGACACTTTGGTGTTTTTCCTCAGGACATTTCTTCGAACACATAGTGGGACACCACAGCACGAACCAACCACAATGTCTACCATCTCGCACTGCACTCATTGTGTCTCCACATTCAGCGCAATTACAATGGGCAACCTCCGACTGTGGAGGAGATGTATGTGTTCATCAGCCGTCTTGTTGCGAAAGCCATTTGTGCTGGTCCATTCGACCCCCTAATTGCCACGCCTATTTTCAAGCAAAACTCATGTTCCTGTAATTAATTCTAGATGAAATTGTGGGTAAATCTTCAATTATCCAGGAGACCATGCAGATATCTACGCGGGACAGGAGAAGGATTCCAATATACCGTATGAAGGCACATATTCAAGGAAATCAAGGGACAATTCAATGCTGCCTCAACCCTTATTGCAGGTCAACATTGATGAGGGCCTGGGACTGTGGTGTGACAACATCGTGGTTCCGGCAACACATTCCCTACAAGTGGCATCGATTTATGGTCTCACAGTTCTTGTGATGTGTGAACTGTCGGACCGGCTTCAACCTGGACCTCGAACCCTTGTACCTGGGGCCCAAGACGAAGGAAAAAAAAAAAAGGGAGCCCAATCAACGGTTGGGATTGTCTGGTGCTATAAAGTGAAGAAAATTATGCGCCCCCTACACGCTCTGAACAGGGGCCACATCCTTTATGTTAATAATTTGGCATACCAGACCTAGCATTGTGCAAGTTACCTGTTGCCAACAAAAACCAGTATATTATGTGGCACGTGTATGGCAGAAACAGGGAGGGTATGACACCACCTGCCCATTGTCAGATAAGCAGGTAATGTGATTTTACAAGAAGTCACACCCATCTTGTGCATCTTGTGGATGGAAACAGGGATGTCAATCTTCGACAACGATATCCACTCGATTAAGTTCACAGCATCATGGGAAAAAAAAAAACAAGCGAGGATATGGGCACTGGGTGACTCATCGAGAAAACCAATTGCAGGACTGCAAGCTACAACATTAACATAAGGCTGCGTTTGACAGAGTCCGGCAGCTGTCATTGCCTCAGTGGACTGTGCGCAGAGGACCATGCGCTGGTACAAGGAGTATGTTCTTCCTCATCTCTTAGATATGGTGGCCTACAACGCTCACATACTTCACTATGAGGTCACCGGGGGGGAGCATCAAACGAGTCGATGGAGGGGACTATTGTGTGGTGAAGGTGGCCCTACCTACCACACAAATGGAACATGGCTTACAAACCAGGCATCACTCGCCAATCTCCTGGAACGCCTCTGCCTGTTTTCAACCGAGCGAAAATTATGTTTTGAAGGTGATACATCCGACCAAGAACAAGGCACCAACCCAGCCAATGTTTTATTGTGTGCTCGCAGGGGAGGCCTAGGGAGGGAGAAAAGAGGACAAGGCACTACCTGTCGAGAGTGTGATGTAGGACTATGCCTGGAGAACTTTTTCAATGACCTATACACACCTGGGCCCACAGTTCTAAGTGAACCACTACTGTGTAATGCGAAATAGATGCTATATAAATTATATTACAGGGGAGGTGTGGTGGAGTGGTTTTACACCTGAATTTGAAAACCAATGGTTCCGGGGTTTTTTGAATCCCGATGTAATGATGGGGAAGATATTATTTGGATGGAATTTGTTCTGTACCTAGTATTAGTGCATTACCGACAAAGCTCACTGAAATGGCCAGAGAAATACCGTCCTGGTTCACTGATTAAACACCTAACTGGCGGGGTTTACTGTCATATGACGGGCTTAGAGAACAATGGACAATGTGGCGGTACCCCCGTCATATGACGGGCGGCATTTTGAGCACATTATCGGCTCTGAGATTGAGAGTCCACGAGGTTTGGAGGACGATAGGCGGGCTCTAACCGTTCGGAACCCGACCACAGAGCCTTGATTTGAGCCCCCCCAACTTCTGCAACATTCCACAACCCCACGGCCGACCTCGCCGAGACCAGGACAAAACTGGGGAAATGACCTCATTCTAGGTTTTTTCACCTCGGGTTGTTCGCGATTCGTACAGGATAACCCGTAGTCGTAAAAGGATGATTCAGTTTGTCATTGGAAAGCTCTATTTCGTATCGCCCTTTTCAAGGATACATAATTGTATTACGCTCTGGCTCTTCTTTTAATGCATGAAAAATAGCATGGAATGAAGCTCGTTGAGGGTAAATATGCCCGCGAGAGTTAAATAGCACTGTATGAGTATTCCCATATTCAAAATATGCTACAGGGGGCAATGCCTAGTGAGTTAATTGCTCCATAAGTGGCGTTCTGAGAAGGAGGGTCCGAGTTTGTGGGCTGAGACAGACGCACAAAGGCGAAGCGGCTCCAGAGATGGGAGTGCTTCAAGCCGTGAGAGGAGTTATAAGTGCTTCACATGTCTTACTCCCTAGACTGGAACACGAACTCACAGGCTGCACCGTGTTGAGCGGTTGGATGTACAGTCGGTCACCTTTCCGACTGGGCCACCTAATGGTAATTTCGCTGGGAGACTTTCGCTTTGATATTAGTACGATCACTCCATCTCCCCACCTGAATCTGTCTATTGTTCCATAGATGGCGTCGTTAGATTTGCTTGGATGGAGAGGTAGGTGCTACAGGGAGTAAATGGGAAGGGGTGGGGGGGTTATCGTGTAGGAATGGTTACGTGAATTATTTCACCAGGTTTATGGTTACCTGGTTACTTATATCTCATGATATTAATTACGATGTAAACATCTTTTTTTGTGAAATCTGCCTTTCAGAAATATTAGTTTATGCTATATATATTATTGTTTGCAAACCAATTTGTAAGGATTGCTAGATTCACTGTCTATTTAGTAAGACAGCTCTCTCTCACTCACACTATCTATCGATCTATCTATCTATGTATCTATACTTGTATGTATCTATCTATCTAGGAGTCTAGAAAGGACTTTAGGAATGTATTGAAACAAGTTAAAACAAAAATAGTCTCAAATTAGAACAAATAAGTTAGCTCAATCTCTATCTAATAAAATTTGAAATAATTTTGGAAAGAGGTTAGACAAATAAAGAATAATAAAGTTTTTTGTAGGTATGAAAATAGATGGAGAATGTGACCCAAAATGTATTGTAGAGAAAATGTTCCAATTAGTTTAAACATGTATATGATGATTGTAAATGTCAGAATGATAGATAAATTGGTGAAAAATGTACGTGACGGTGAAATATTTGGTAAGGTAAATAGTCATGATGTATCTACAGCAATATCTGACCTTAATTGTGGTATTGGCCCAGATAATATACATTATTTTCATTTAAAGTATTGCACAAACGAAGTGATAGTAGTAATTGCAAAGTAGATTTCTTCTTGTGTTGTACATGGTTGTATGCCTCTAAGAATGAACTTTGGAATTATGGTCCCCTTATTGAAAGATAATGTTACGCTGGCCAGCTTGCCAGAATGTACTCGTACTCGCTAGCGCTCGCCGGGGCAGTGAAATGGGCTATAATAATCGTAGAACGATGTACTTTCCTTTCTTAGTGTTTCATGTTGTCACAGACAGATCAGTGCTTGTCTTTATTCTTGTCTGTGACACTTGGAAGTATTTTATAACATTCATAGAGTATAAGATATGTAGTGTGAAGTTGCAAGGAGAAAGAGATAAGGGAGGCAGCGAGGTGGTAGTATGTGCGTGTGTATGTACGTGTGCCTTCCTCGCTTGGGCGGAGGTTCACACGCTCGTGATTGGCCGGCGGGCCTGGCGCGTCATATGACGCCTGCTCTTCATGACGTAGTCGTCTGTGATTGGGGGCCGCTGTCTCAGCTTGGTGCTGGCGGCTCCTACCCATGTGTCTCCTTAGAGCTTGGTATGTTGTGCTTGGTCCTAGACGTCCCTTGCAATCTGTCCCCAATCCAACCCTCTTTACTACTGTTCTCTTTCTGAACTTCTTCTTTTCCAATACTTCTTGTCTTTATTCAATTACTTATCCCTTCTGGTTCTGCATACGACTTCCATAGTCGGCCAGTCGTATTACCAGCACCAGTTCTCACATATATGTTTGCACTAGCTTTAGGGATTATTAGAGTCATAGTCACATGGAGTCATATTATTATGGGTGCTTCTAATTATTGAGTTGTTCTTTGTTACTATTTAATGCTAGACAGTGGAGAGTATCTTTGGTCGTTGTCTGAGTTATGTATATGGCAAGTCAGAGCCTGTACGACTTCGACGGAGCTAGGTAGCCTGTAACCCTTGTGCATACTTTTCCTTTGCGAGCATAGCAGTATACAAGCGAAGGTCTTTTGCCTACTCTTGCTTGTATGCTTGCTACCTCAGTTTGTTGACCTTTGTGGAGCGCCAGGGTAAGACCAGATACTTGAGATCTGGACTTACCAAGAGAGCCTCCTAGTCACTTAACGTAACATAAGGGAAATCTGTTCAAGGGGAGACAGTAAGGCTACGAGCATGCTTGCGCTCTGCCTAGGCTCCTTGTACCTTTTATGCCGCTGCTAGACTTTATTAGTAATAAAGACAGCATTGTGTTTATTAACTTTAACTGCGTATGCTTTAGGAATTATTCACATATTCTTTTTGCCTAGGTTGATGCATGGTGCACAACCCAGTATGGCTGTTACTTTGGCTAAGGAAGTACTGTTTTGAGTGGCTATTATTAGTGCTGTCACAGAGTTGTTGCACTCCCTTGTTTTATATATATGTATCCTACTTGTTGGTGTATTTAAGATACACGCTTCGGTGTCCTGCCCCTGCATTATTTCTGTTCTATATTCGACGAGCATCTTAGAGCATCAGACGTTTTCAGAAGATTCCAAATCTGTTTGCTGTAGGACTAGACTTCCAGTGTTTTCATAGAGCATTGAAGAGTTTAGTGTTGAGTTCAGACTCACACTAAAGTTAACGTAAGCATATACTCCTTTATTAACTCTTGTTATAGTTTATTTAAGCATTGTTATTACTTGAGAGCATTTTATTAACGTAAAGTACTCCTGTTGTGAGTAGGCTTTGCCGTCACCGGAAAGCCTTTGTAGAAGTGCACTAAAACCCAGTTAATTGATACCCCGTTATCCAGTAGATTAACTCTGGTGGGTTTAAGTGTTTTATTCACCGGCGTAATAGTTCGAGGGTTTGGAATTAGCGTACCGGTGTTGCAGATATAGCCTATCTTCTAGTCCAATATTAAGTGCCCTTGTTTATTTCGTAGTGCCGATCGTAACAAATGGCGACCTTAGTCCAGTATATAGTGAACTGAATATTGCATTTTTTTTTTGGAGAAATCTTATTGCCATTTGGGGTTGAATTTATTTCTCGCAGTGTTGGCAGTGGACATTGTTTTGAGGATATATGGAACTTGTTGGAGTTTATTGGTGAACTAGTATTGCACTTAAAAACATCTTCGAATATTTTTTGTGAAAAAAGCTACGCGATAGTTTGGCTACTTTTGTCTTGACCTGGGAATTTGTTTGTTGACTCCATCATGTCACTGGACGGGTCTGAGCATAGTGAGGGCACAGTGCGAGAGACAGGCGAGAAGGTGGAGTTGGTTAACGGGGTTCGGGTGGTGAACAATGAGGAGGATGCTCGGATTTTTTTTGGAGGAGCCTGTGACGGCGGACCGGGTGTCGGGACTGGACCGGTACGGACTGCAGTGTGTAGCCACGGTCTTAGGGTTTTCTGGTACTAGCGGTTTGTCAAGAGGTGAGCTGGTTACCTGCGTGCTGGGTTGGGTGCAGGGGGGTTCGGGTGGAGCGGGAGCTGGGGCACCTTCGTCCCAGCCCCCATTCCACTCAACTCCTATCATGGCCCCCCTCGGGTTCCGGAGCCGAGTACGTTCCCGCAGGCCCATGTCCGCTGGCGGTTGGGTATGCCTCTAGGTGACTCACGGGGTGGGTCCCCAATAGTAGGCCCCCCTCTACAAAGTTTGTCTCCCGAGATGTTGTTTCAGCTCGAGCTCGCCAAACTCGAGCAGCGGAAGCATAAGGCTGAGCTCGAGCAGCAGCAGCAGCAGCAGAGGGCTGAGCTCGAGCAGCGAAGGGCTGACCTCGAGCAGCGGAAGCATGAGGCTGAGCTCGAGCAGCGAAAGCATGAGGCTGAGCTCAAGTATGAGTCTGCAAGGTATTGTGCCGATGTTGACCTAGAGAAAACTCGTGTAGAGGTGACGAGGAACCGGGTCGTCCAGGGGGGTCGACCTCATGACCAGTCCCTGTCGCATCTACTAAAGTTGGTTCCAGTGTTTGATGAGTTAGGAGTTACCGAATTCTTTCTCCGTTTTGAAAAAAAGTGCCAGGAGCACCAATGGCCCGAGGAGAAGTGGGCAGCCCTTGTTTCGTCATGATTGACGGGGAAAGCACTCAAGGCGTACGATGCTTTGCCCCTAGATTCCTGTGTGAATTATGAGGCGTTGAAAGAGGCTGTCCTGAAGGCGTATGAGTTGCAGCCAGAGACCTATAGGCTGAAGTTTAGGGCTGTTCCCAAGAGAAAGGAAAGTACTTTCCAGGAACACGCTAGAGAGCTGTCAGATGCATTTGAGAATTGGTTGAGGTCGGAGAAGGCAACTACTTTTGATGCAGTGAAGCATTAGTGTTGTTAGAGCAATTTTTTAAATGTACTGGCAGTGACTTGACTCTTAACCTGAAAGAAAAGCAACCTAAAACTCTGCAGGAGGCGGCTCAGTTGGCTGACCTCAGGGTGTCATTGTTTCGTGGGTGCGGGTCTGCACAGAGAGCTGAGGCAGGTAACCAGGGGCGTACCACTCCACCCTCCCGAATTAAGGACACAACTAATTACCCATTTAACCCGTGGAGCCCCGGCTAGTTTTGTAATGTTTGCGCACCAGAACCCGGCCGGTTTTCAAAAAATGGTTTTATTCCAGAAACAATAGCGAATGGGTTAGGAATGAAGGAAAAACCACGAAAAACCGCTCAAAAAGCTTAAAAAATGGTCCTACAGAGCCCCCGAAAACGGATTTTACAAGAGTAAAAAATTGAAGGCAATTATCCCAAAAAAACAGGTTATTGCGCGCTCGCGCGCACGCACGTGGACTTTGAGAGTTTTCAACCATCGGCACGGTTGCGTGGGATACGTACACAGTTCCCATACAAATCTGAGCCCTCTTGAGTGGCTACACCTGAGGTTACGGTCGGCGCAATTAGGGTGACGCGCCAGGCGCGTCTCTAGGGCTGTGCGTTACATACATCGCCGACGCGTCAGGCGCGTCGCTGGGGCTGTACGGGTTAAGAGTACTGGTGCCAATTTTGATCCCAAGTCGAAACCCTTCCCGTTAAAGAAAGGCCAGGGCCCTTCCTCACCTCAGAGGAAGTCCAAGAGCGAAGTGGAGTGTTTCAAGTGTCATGAGAAAGGGCATATTGCGCGCTCATGTCCGAGCACACCGCCTACAGCAGTGGTGTCACTAGTGAGCAACATCGGTGTGTCTTTGAGGTCTTCCGTGTTTGCCCGGGGTAATATGTCGGTTGCAAAATCACAGTCGGTGCAGAAGCAGCAGGAGGGCTCGTCACTAGTCCGAGATGCTTTTTGCGGTCATAGGGGGCACGGCACTGTGAGGTGGGCTGGTGTGGAGCATAGGCTTGAGTTGCTGCGTGATACGGGTGCTTCCCAGACACTTATCAAGAACTTCACTGGCAAGCCTATTAACGCGGCTCGGGTTGTGGTGGTTCAAGGTATCAATGCTACGCGGTCTTACCCGCTGGTCAGAGTGGAGCTTGAGGTGGATGGTGTGACACGGGAGTTGGATATGGGTGTTGTGGAGAAATTGCCAGGTGAGGGGGTCGACCTCCTTCTCGGTAACGACTCTGCGGTGCCTACTTCCGAGGTTCCACCCTTAGTCGTTGCCGAGAGGGCAGCCGACACGAGTAGGGAGGGGCAAGAGGGGCTCGAGAGGTGCCAGACGCAGCACATGGCGTGCGCTGTCACCAGTTCTCAGTCCGCTCAGGTGTCACAGCCTAGTACCCAGGTTTCAGACCAGCGGAGGAAGGGTCGGAAGGAGAAAGTCGAGGCTGGTGGTCGGGTTGAGAGTTTGGACCCAGCGACACTCCTTGGTGACTCAGTACTTGCACCAAATTTGAGCTCCGGAGTGGCCCCAGAACCTGTTCCCCCTAGGGACATGGTAGGGCGTGATGGCACTCCGCGACAGAGTAGTTCCCAGGTGCAACTAGAAGATCTTAGTCTTGAGAGTTGTGGGAACGGGGCTATTGAACGGGAAAGCATGTCATGTGAACCTGTTAAAGGAGTTTGTGAGGCGCCCACCTGAGCAGCCTACTGTCCCTGTGTTGGTCTGCAGCGGCCAAGGTGGAGAAGGAGAGGGGGGCAGTGAGGCACAGGTGGTGAAAAGTTGGGATTTTCATGTCTCGGCGGAGCAGTGGGCGGGGAACACGAGTCAGGTGGCTGTGGAAGCGCTTGAGCACCTGCCTGAGCAGCAGTGTGCAGCGATCCAGCACCTGCTCGGTTCATATCCCACTGTTTGTGCCGAGCACCCAGGCCTCACAACACATGCGGTGCACGATGTTCCGCTGGCAGGTCACTTGGGTGTGAGTAAACCGTTGGCCTCGTTGTTTCAGTTGTTCAAGGTGGGCGACGAGGCTTTGGCATGGTTGTCAGGTCAGGGTCGACCCATGGCTGCTAAGGGTGGTGGTCAGTACCAGGCCATTAAGCAGATTGGTGAGGGTAACTATGGAGTAGATACGCCCGATCGTCGCATAGCCTCCCAATGCTGCCCTAGTAAAATGCAACAGCCCTACCATAGACCGACTGTATCTGGCCGTGTCGCTGAAGGCGGTGATGCTGCGCAGGCAGATGTAGTTGCAAGGAATGCGGGGGTGCGCATGTACGGTATCGGCGGGGAAGCATTAGCACTTATGAAATGTGGGAGTGACTGCACAGATGGTACAGATTGTCCCTCTCATGACCTGGCTGTTTTAGGGACAGAGGTGGAGAAGGAGGGAGGCTATAGTTTAGAAACTGCGGTCCTGGCTGGGTTGTGGGAGGGCACTAAGCATGTTGTTCTTCGAGATAAGTTGCAACCTCTTGTTCCTAAGCGTCAAGAGAAGTTGTTTACAAGGCTGTGGCAGTACGTCCGCATGTTTGTTGATTTTCCAGGCCTGATGTACGGGGTGACAGGCGACATGGAGGCTGGAGACAGTGCAAGCTTCAAATTGGCTCCCTACCGTATAAATCCTGCTCGACAGCCTGTTGTGAAAGCAGAGCTGGACTACATGTTGGAGAAGGGTCTGAGGGATAAGGGATATCATGAGTGGTCGTTGCCAGTAACTTTGCAACCTGAGTTGAGTGGCAAGATTCGTGGTTGTCTTGATTGCAAGAGTGTTGGTGCATCATCCCTGACAGACGCCTATACCTTATCCAGAGTTGACGACTCCATAGACCGCATCGGGGCTGCCTCGTTTATCACTAAGGTAGAAACAGTGAAAGGTTATTGGCAGGTCCCGTTGCCGGAGAGAGCGAAGAGAAGTACCAGTCTTGTGATGAACTGGGCAGTTTATCAGTGTCAGGTGTTGTTTTGCTGCCGGAACACAAGTTGGATGTGTGGCATGTTAAGGGCACTGATAATGTTCTGGCTGATTGTTTGTCACGGGAGAGTATGTTTTAACACCTTAAGAGCGGCCTATGCGGTTTATTTATATGTACCGCCCAGCTGGGGTGTTTTTAGCCAAAATAGGGCTGTTTACGTGATCATTTTCATGCCTAAATAAGACCCAGAACGTAAAACAAGTACCTATCCCTGAAAGGGCATAAACAGAGCTTTCGAATGACACCATAACGATCCTTTTATGATGGCTAGTTTTCTTGCAATAACCGTGCAACGCGAGTGCAAAAAGCATGTAATTCGGTACTTTCCCCATATAATTCAGTATGTAGCGAGTGAGAGAGGGAGGAGAGAGCTGAGATTCGTGTCAGTAGGTTCGCCGCGGTGGTCTGGAGCAGTCATACGCTCGCTAGTCTCCTGCCACCACTTGTCTCTCTCTCTCAGCAACATTACGTGCTGAAATTGCCACTCGACCTATGTCGAGCGCCGCCACATAGTCCAGCTTTATTAAATACGACTTATGTGGTGAGCCTCTTTTTAAGGGTTAAGGAGCACCCTCGCCGTTCAGTCAGTGTTGGTTTGAGAGTGGAGAAAAATTAGGCTTGCCTCTGTAGTTCAAAGCCGCCAAAAACACTATTAAAAAATACAAAAACCTCACATAAAAACTCTTTCTCTTTGATAGTATATAAGTGCAGTATGTTACAGCAAGAATCTAAGACATTCTGAGTTTTTGTCTTAGTAGGCTAGGCTTGGTGAAGCTTGCTCGTTGAGCGTAATATTGTTAAGTGATACTATTATTTTGAGGAAGTGTTGTGTAGATTTGTTTTTATATATAATGAAGTGTTTTTTATGTTTGTGATTGTGCCTTGTTTTCACAACTTGGGGAGTAGCTGGGTGATGCGGGGTTTGTGGGCATTCTGTCTGGTCAGATGTGGCGTTTACCTGAGGTTAAAACGTCCCACATCTTGGGCGGGGTGTTACGCTGGCCAGCTTGCCAGAATGTACTCGTACTCGCTAGCGCTCGCCGGGGCAATGAAATGGGCTATAATAATCGTACCTTTTATGCCGCTGCTAGACTTTATTAGTAATAAAGACAGCATTGTGTTTATTAACTTTAACTGCGTATGCTTTAGGAATTATTCACGTATTCTTTTTGCCTAGGTTGATGCATAGTGCACAACCCAGTATGGCTGTTACTTTGGCTAAGGAAGTACTGTTTTGAGTGGCTATTATTAGTGCTGTCACAGAGTTGTTGCACTCCCTTGTTTTATATATATGTATCCTACTTGTTGGTGTATTTAAGATACACGCTTCGGTGTCCTGCCCCTGCATTATTTCTGTTCTATATTCGACGAGCATCTTAGAGCATCAGATTTTTTCAGAAGATTCCATATCTGTTTGCTGTAGGACTAGACTTCCAGTGTTTTCATAGAGCATTGAAGAGTTTAGTGTTGAGTTCAGACTCACACTAAAGTTAACGTAAGCATATACTCCTTTATTAACTCTTGTTATAGTTTATTTAAGCATTGTTATTACTTGAGAGCATTTTATTAACGTAAAGTACTCCTGTTGTGAGTAGGCTTTGCCGTCACCGGAAAGCCTTTGTAGAAGTGCACTAAAACCCAGTTAATTGATACCCCGTTATCCAGTAGATTAACTCTGGAGGGTTTAAGTGTTTTGTTCACCGGCGTAATAGTTCGAGGGTTTGGAATTAGCGTACCGTTGTTGCAGATATAGCCTATCTTCTAGTCCAATATTAAGTGCCCTTGTTTATTTCGTAGTGCCGGTCGTAACAATAAGAATAAAGGTAATACATCAATTGATAATTATAGATCAATTACGTTATCGCCAATATTATTGAAGGTATTTGAATATTGCTTGCAGTACAAAATTTTAAGATATGTTAGTTTATATGATAGGCAGCATGGATTTAGAGAGAGGTATTCTACTTCTACTGCATGTTTAATTTTCAAGGAATCTATTTTAAGGTACACCACGGAGGGATCTAATGTTTATTCATGTTTTATTGACCTGACAAAAGCATTTGATAAGGTGAATCATTTCAAACTTGCAAATAAGCTTTTAAAACTAGGAGTACCAAATGTCTTGGTTAATATTTTATTTTACTTTTACAGAAACCAACATGTTGTTGTCAAATTTAAAGATTCAATTTCAACTGATTGGACTATGAAAAATGGAGTGAGACAGGGTGGGGTTTTATCTCCCTTTTTGTTGTCAATTTATATTGATGACTTATTATGTAAATTATCTGCAAGTAATGTAGGCTGTAGACTAGGTTTACAAGTCAGCATTGGGATCGCCTATGCAGACGATCTTGTAATATTGGCTCATGATCTTTAAATATAAGTATAGACAGGAAATGAATCCTTTCATATATTTAGACAATAACAAATTAAATATTGTTTCTGAATACAAATATTTTGGTTTTATAATTGATTGTAATCTTAATAATGACTTGGATATGATAGGATGCAGAAACAAGTTTTACAATGAGTTTAATTGTCTTTTAAGAAAGTTTAGCAACACGAGTACTGAAGTATTTTTAAATTTATTTCAAAGCTACTGTTTGAATTTTTATGGCGCTGAACTTTGGTTTAATAATAGAAAATGTTATATGCCATTTAAGCAGTTTTCCATTGGATACCACAAGGCAATAAAGAAAATATTGAATATGAAGTACTGGGAGAGCAACCACAGTGCTTGTAGAGAATGTGGATTGATGGTGTTTAAGTATTTTGTTAACTGGATGAAAATAAGATTTGTATACAGAAATCTCATAAAGCCATGTTGTTTTATAGAGAAGAACATTTATTACATGCTACATAGATCTTTTCTTGTAAAGGATGTTGAAAAAATAATCCTACATGAGTTTGGATTTAATAACTTATTGCTAAATGATATCAATGCTATCAGATCAAGAATTGTTTATGTACAGAACACAGAACCAACTATGCGCTAAGGACTTTTAGATTAATGTTTATTACTTAAATAACTCTGTAAAAAGTGTATATATATATATATATACACACCTTTTTATGAAATACAATTATGACTGACTATCTATCTATCTATCTATCAATATATATCTACATTATAGATTAGTATTTTCCTTAGCTGATGTGCATTTGCTCTTCGTGAGGTTAATGTTGGTCTCTTAATTTTGATTGAGGTCCCGGGCTGGTCGATTTGCACCATTTGTGTTTGGGTTCCTCACACCTCTCTGTCTCATACCTAGGGATATGAGGTTTGCCCGAATCGCATGAAATACTCATCACTCCAATTATAACTTATTGCACCTATGTCTATCCTTACCATTACACTTTCTTCACAAAACAAACCCAGTACTATGAACAAATTAGCGGTATCGCACTTTCATAAATTTAGGAGGAGCATGAAATAATTATTAATTTCTCCTTCTCTCCCTTCTTTACTAAAAACTGAATAGTATGGTTTCCCATATTACAATAATTATTACTCTGGGAAGCTTTTTAATCAAGAATTCTAATATGGTCTTTCAAAGACACACATACATACATACACACACACACACACACTTATGTTTCGATTAACACAAATGTTTCAATGCATGCTCACGCATATCAGTATATGTAATGGCTATAGCCATCTCACTCTCTCTCTCTCTCTCTGCGTAGGAATATTGGCTTGGCAGGAGTCAGAGGGACCGCACTTTCAACCAATTATTATCTTTTGCAACTAACTCGGCGCGTTACAGGTTTCCAGGGTAACTCGTGAAAAATATTTTTTCACTGATATTTTGACAACCAGTCATGTAATGACTTATACTTATTGGTGTCTGGAAGAGAAAAACATGCGTAGGAACTATTTAAGATACACTGAATGTTTGCAACCATGCAATCCGCGTGGCAGTTGTATATGTGTGTGTGGTTTAAATGCCGATATAATTAAGTTAATGTTTAATATTACATTATTAAATCTATTCAAGGGTAATTATATATTATGTGCAGTAAAACGTATAAGTTTAATAAGAGACTGTCACCTTATATAATTATTAATATTTATATGCGTATTCATAAACCGAGTGCACTGTGAGTGATGGCAGATACTATCTGGAGGACTATTAGTTTATAAAATCCTGTTGAGTATTGTTAAGGTGACCACTATGTGGGCTGCTGGATCATTATGCTCTGTTTCAGCGACGCTGAGGTGAGAACGGTTCACCTAGAGGTCAATCATTTTAGCTGATTGGCTCATGCGACCATGTTCAATGTCTCATCTTTGAGTAATTATTAATTCCTAAAGGTTTAAATAATCACGGTCGCAGAAGTCAATCAGCTGGAACAGTCTGTCGATGTTGGGTGCACCATGGGAGTAAGCTCTGTAGTACAATAAAAGGACCCCTGCCAAAGGATGTGTCAGAAATCAAGAAATTTGAGTGCGTAGTGTGCAAGGGCGAGCTTGTGTTAAATGATGAACCTGTGGATGGGAATTTTGGAAATGAGTCATTGGAGCTGATGGATAAGTTTTGTTACCTAGGAGACACCATCTCTGCGGTGGTGGGGCTGAGGCTGCCACTGTCGCTAGAATTAGATGTGGCTGGGGGTAGTTCAGAGAACTGCTGCCAATTCTGACCATGAAAATAATGCTTCTCCCCATGAAGGGAAAGGTGTATGCATAATGTGTTAGAAGTGCAATGACGTATGTCTTAGAAACATGGGCCTTAAAGTAGAAGATGTCAACAGAATGGAACATAATGAGATGAGAATGGTGAGATGGATGTGTGGTGCCAAACTGCAGGATAGAATAACTAATGATGACGAGACGCTTAGGTATAAAGAGTATTAACGAGGAGATACGTACAATTAGACTGGGATGGTATGAGCAAGTGGAGAGAATGGATGAGAAAAATTGGGTGAAAAGATGCAGGTCTGTGATTGTGGAGGGATCTGCACCAAGGGGTGGACCGAGGAATACCTGGGATCGGACTATACGTGCTGATCTTGAATTGAAAACTTGACAAGTGAAGCAGCCATTCAGGGTTGCCTGGAACGCCGCCATTAGGACAAGAGACTGAAACTGCACGTATGTGTGGAGTACTCGGTCTTAAAAATTGTTGTATATATGTATGTAGACAGCACCACTGATCATGCTAATGCTACCACAGCAAGTGTAACAGGCAGTCAGACAGTCAATAGCCAATCCTTCATTCCCGTTAAATAGGTAGGGAGGAATAGCAAGGGAACAATGATGACAGGGAGAGAATGAATATAATAAACACCTGCCATAAGCAAGTACTCTAACATTCGGAACAAAACTCAGCATCCATTCACCAGACCTCAATATCATTGGCTTCACCTCAGATGATACACACTTCCACAACAAAGTCTCTTCACAATATGGGGGATGATGACCTTCCAGGTTTGTCAAATAAAGGGTTACAAATACCTTCATATGTTCTTCCTAACAAATTTCCTCCATTCATTCATGTAACAACAATCAAATATAAAATATGTGTTAACCCGTCGAGCCCCGGCTAGTTATTAATAAATGTACCACCAGAACCCGGCCGGTTTTGAATTTTTTTTTTCCCAGAAACAATAGCGAATGGGTTAGGAATGAAGGAAAAACCACGAAAAACCGATCAAAAAGCTCAAAAAATGGTCCTACAGAGCCCCCGAAAACGGATTTTACAAGAGTAAACAATTGAAGGCAATTTCCCCCAAAAACATGTTTTTGCACGCTCACACGCACGCGGTTGGACTGTGAGAGTTTTCAACCATCGGCATGGGTGCGTGGGATACTTACACAGTTCCCATACAAATCTGAGCCCTCTAGGTAGAGCCACTCTGAGCCTTACGACTGAGCTAAAAGGGTGACTCGTCAGGCGAGTCGCTGGGCTTTGGCGTTACATACATAGGTGACTCGTCAGACACGTCGCTGGGTCTGGCCGGGTTAATAGTTAATGCATCGACCATGAACCTCCCAACCGTAGTTCACCCTTATTGTTTTGGCTACAATCATATATTTTATTGAGGCTAGTGCTAGATAATTGTATTCAGCACTGGAGCCGCAGCGGTCGAGTGGCAAGCACGCTCACATGTAAATTTGCTTGACCTGGGTTCAATCCTAGCCAAAGTGGAAATATTTAGTGGGTGTGAAACTCAGGTGTCTGAAGCAACTGCCAGCAGCCCTTTACCGTATCCTCCTACTTTCTCTATCCTAGTTTCAAAGCCAAAGGCGGATGTTTTGCATATGTGCACAACAAAGTCACTTTCTCTATTGTTACCGATTTCGACTCCTCTGAATTATCAACTTTATGGCTCTAGCTTTCCTGTCAGTGTCATACTAAATATTTCTGTGCTGTTCTGTGCGGGGAAGAGCAAGGTTATCGTCTCCCAAAGGGGTGAAGCAATAGAGTGTGAGGTGAAGTTGAACGGTCAGGCTATGGAGATTGTCAGCTCATTAAGTATCTGGGCAATGTGCTGAGTAAAGATGGGAGAATAGATGAAGAAGTGCGGGAGAGGGTGCAACAGGGGAAGAGGGTTGTAGGAATGCTGAAAGCAGTAACAAGAAATAGGGTGGTCAGCATGGAAGTGAAGAAGTTCTTGCATGTCAGTGTGGTAATCCCGACATTGACTTACGGAAGCGAAGCATGGATGTTGGTGGAGAGACTCAGACCAAGAGTGAGAGGGGTGGAAATGAGTTACTTGCAGAGTTATATGGAGGGTTAGACAGATGAATAAGGAAGTAAGAGGGAGGTGTGGTGTGGAGGTAGATATGCTGGAAAGTCTGAAAAGGAACACCTTGAGATGGTTCGGCCATGTGGAACGTATGGAGAGCGAGAGAATGAGTACAAATGAGTACAAATGAAATCAAGCAACAGCAGATCTAGTGACCCTTCTAGGCTGCTTGTTCTCCAAAACACTGAGGGTCAAGTGTCCAAATTAGTGGTTTAGAGGGGGTAAGGGAGAATTGGAAAGGGAACTACTGCCCTGGAACTAATGTCCGTGGCAGGATTAGGAAGTTAGTAGGGGACAGATGGGTTAGTAACATAACACAGTTATAAGTGATCTTTCGTATATCTGGGGAAAAGAGAGTAACGTCTTAGTATTTTATATACGCAATAATCCTTGATGAATCTGAGGGAGGAATATAATAAAGTTATTCATTTACAAACGCAGTCAGTCGCGGGTTTGATGCAAGATATTTGTCTATGCGAAGTTTGAAAGAATCAATGGTGCTGCAGTCTATAACGTTTCTGGGAAGCCCATTCCACAAGTTGACAACTCGATTGAAGAAGAAATTCTTGGATTCGTGATAGTTAAAAGATTTAGGAATAATTTTGCAACCGTTTCCCCGCGTGTAATTAGATTGGTCGATAGTGAAGTAATTACTACAGTTCATATTGTCGATGCCTTTAATGATTTTGTACGAGAGCGAGGTGGAGGGACAGAGAGGGAGAGGTAAACCGAGAAAGAGGTGAAAGGATGGAGTGAAGAAGTATATGAATGAAGGCGGCGTGGTTGGGAGGAAGGGCGTAGACTGACTAGGGACAGAGGTGCATGGGGGCGTTTCGTTCGTGGCCACCCATTTGGGGATCACGGCATCAGGCAATAGATAGATAGACTATCTTTCCCCTAACTCTACCGACTTTCCCAAAATCTTTGATTATCTAAACTCTAAAGTGGAACACATTCTATCCATTTCTCCTTTCTCTGAAATCTCCATCTTAGGAGATTTCAACGTTCCCACTGCCAATGGCTCTCCTCTCATTCTACTGACCAGCCTGGTGAACAAGCCTAAGTCTTTTATATCATAAATGACCTAGAGCAGTTGGTTCAGCAACCTACCCATATCCCGGATCGCCTCGGAGATCGGGCCAACATTCTTGACTTGTTTCTAACTTCTAACCCTTCTTCTTATACTGTAAATCTTTGCTCTCATTTGGACTCCTCCGACCATAAACTTATTTCTGTCACCTGTCCAATCTCTCCAGTTCGGCCACCTGATCCTTCTAGCCGGCTGATCCTCCTAGTCGGCGGCTCTTGTGGCACTTTGGCGCTGCCGACTGGGAGGCTCTCCAGCAGTACTTCTTTTATTTACCAAGGAATGATTTTTGCTTCCGTTGCCGGGGACCCTTGGAGAGTACTGAACGCATTACCGAGGTAATCCTATCGGGCATGGAGGCATACATTCCATTTTCTTCCTCTCGGACTAATGAAAACAAATCTTGGTTTACTCATGCTTTTTCTACTGCTGTCCGCAATAAGGAGAAAGCATTCAAGCCATACTGATGCCTTAAAACTCAAGTATTTCATTCTTCCTATGTTTCTGCCCGGAATCAAGCCAAATCTGTTCTTCATCTTGCCAAACACTCTTTCATCAATAATAAATACATTGAACTATCCAACTCTAGCTCTTCCCAAGCTTTCTGGCATCTAGCCCAAAACATTTCCAACAATTTTTCTTCTTTGTGTTTCCCTCCCCTTTTCCACTCTGATGACACAACCATCACTTCTTTCTCTGACAAAGCTGAACTCTTCGCTCAAACTTTTGCTAAAACCTCCACCTTGGGTGATTCCGGTGCTATTCCTCCCTCTCCACCCCCCTCTCTCCTACTTATGTCTATTATCCTAGTTTTTTCTAAAGATGTACTTTCTACCCTCTCAGGGCTTATTACAAAGAAGTCGTACGGTCCGGATGGTGTTCCTCCTGTTGTTCTCAAAAACTGTACTTCCGTGCTGACTCCCTGCTTAGGAAAACTCTTTTGAGTTTTGTCTCTATATCTCCTCTAATGTCTTCCCTTCTTGCTGGAAGTTTGCTCTCATTCAACCTGTCCCAAAGAAGAGTGACCACTCTCAAACCACCAATTATCATCCTGTATCTCTTAAGTTTTTGAAACTATTCTTACTTCGAAATTACTTATGCATTTCTCTTCTCGTAATATACTTCAGATCGCCTGTATGGCTTCCTTAACCCACTGGACCCCAGTGATGCATGTGATGCGTCGGCTCAGATTTGAATGGGAACTGCGTAAGTATCCCACGCAACAATACGTTGAAAACCCTCATATTCCAGCTACGTGCGTGTGAGCGCGCAAAAATGTGTTTTTGCATGTTTTTGCCTACCCATTCCCTCATATGAATTCTGACTTTCGGGCACCCCGTAGGACCCTTTAATGACCTAGGGGATCGCTTTTTTGTGGTTTTTCCTTCATATCTAACCCATTCCATGTGTTTTCTGGAGATTTTTTTTATTTTGACAACCTGCAGGTCCTGGAGTGTAGCCTACATTTATATTAGGCCTATATTGCCTTGGGCTCAGTGGGTTAAGGGTCGCTCTACTGGTGATCTTTTTTCATATCTTATTAACTCCTGGTAATCCTCATTTCGGGACTTCGGTGAGAACTTTTATATTGTGCTAGATATATCGAAGGCTTTCGATATAAGATATATAAGAGTTTCTACCGTATTTCGTCATTATTCTGTAATTCAGTTCCATTCTCTCGTTTAGTATGCGTGTACTTCTATTTAATATTCCCTAATATCAATATGTCCTTTTCCTTTTTCCGTATAATGTATTCTGCTTCGTATAAGGTTTATCCTTAGAACATGGCGACCACCTATATTACATAAATGTGTTAATAGTACTACTCAGTCTTTCTTAAACCTATCCTACGATTACCTTACCTCAGAGAACCTAATCTGTTTACAGTAGGACTACTCAACTAAATTAGTTGGGCGATTTTAAGACCTTTTGACCGATTTCTTTGTCAAAATTAAGACTGTTCGTGTTATTTACGTGTTGATTTTTTCCTGGTGAGCGATAGCAAGCTTGTAATTTAAGAGAAACCGGCCTTCGGCCGTATTGTCTTGGGGGAGTGTTAATTTAAACTTGATGGAGGTCTAGGGAGGAAACTTATAAAATTAATAGAAAAATACATAAATCAGCAAATATAGGCAAAGTATATGCTAGGTTGTTGTTGTTGTTCCCCAGGCTGTCTGACCGAGCAGCCCAAAGGTACCGAGCAAGGCCAAGGCCATAACCGAGTGCCCCCACAGAACCCTACCTGCTTACCACTAAGAAAGCCCAGATGACCGAAGCTGCTTCCAGGAGAGGAGCTGAGGAGGGCGTGGAAACGCCCGGGACACCAAAGCCCCACCCAAGGCCTTGTGCCCCTCAACAATTATGAAGGGAAAGTTGAGGGGCAAAGGAAAAATGTGATGCTTTGGCTCACAGTCTGCCATCCTCGAGGTTGGCAGTAGGGAGGTCAATCCACGGAAGAGACGCTGTCACATGAGATCTAGGAAATATAAAGTAAAAGGAACAGTCAGAGTAAGCTATGGGTATGGCAGAGAACGCTCAACTCACATTCTGATAGACCAGCCCATCACCTCAGCATATGCTAGGTTAGATAGGTCAGCTTAGTCTAAGCTAGGTTAATGGTGTTGGTTTACAGGATATATAAGCAAACTAGAGGGGCACTTGGTAGAGCGCATATACCTCCACCTACACAGGCTGGTTCTATACCATTAATATTATAGACCTAAATTTTCTTCTGATTTCTGAATCTGGGTTCTAGGATATGATCGTGATCGCCTCCTAAACTGAAGTAGGTTCAAAACTTTGTGAGATATCTTGTTTACAGACAAATAAACACACACACGGAGACGAAAACATAAACTTCAGGTCAGGACGATACGAATGGCCAATTATTCTAACAATTGATGCTTTCGTTTGTATTTATGTTTGTCTGTAAACAGGAAATCTCAACCGATGTTCACGAAGTTCCTGTGCAGATAGGATATGCACCAAGGAAGAAGTGATTCCATTCAGGAGGCGATCGGTAGAGCACATACCTCCGCCAGCGTAGGCGGAGATATGCGCTTTACCGAGTGCACTTCTAGTTGTTTTTGTTATTTTATCCTGCTATCTGTGGCGACAGGGTGGCTCCACAACAGACTGGGTGTAGGATGGTTGAAAGTGGGGAAATTAAATACCCCCTCTTAACAGTAGACCTATCTCTCTCTCTCTCTCTCTCTCTCTCTCTGGAGGTGGTCGACAGTAATTCAATTGATTACGTTAAGAACAGACTGGACGATCACCTGATGAAGATTGGATTAATATGAATGATTCAGTAGGCATGTGTAATTTCCCTTTCAAAGTAATGTCTTTCTATACTTTATAAAAACTTTCCTTGTGGGGATTTTCTGACCCATAAGGTTACCCTTCACCCTATTTTCCGGTACGGCTTTTTAGCCGGAGAGAGCAGAGGGTGGGGAGAGAGCCTTTTAACTGTACTGTCCTATTCTTCCACCATAAACTGCCCCTGTCTAGTAGCACTAAGGCCGGACCTCCTAGTTAGGACTGCAAGGTATGTGTGGTCTTAGGTATCTGTGTAACTCTGTGTGTGTGTGTGTGTGTGTTGCGTGTATTTGTGTGTGTGTGTGTGTCCGCGTGTGTGTGTATTTGGAATACATAAATATAGTAAACCATCTGCAAATTCCACTTTCTCTCCCTGCATTATTTCAGTTCGCTTATGCATGTATTTTGCCATAAATATATATTTTTTGTATTATCTTTTCTCTCACCCACTTCCTCTTTTCCTTCTACTTTCCTCTTCCTGTTTATTCGCCTGACGCAAATTGTCTTCTCACCTCTCTGCCACATTATATTACTTGCATTCACCTGATCTGCCATATTATATTACTTGCATTCACTGTTTGAATATATACCTACGGCGGAATGCCGAAAGAAACGGTCGGATCTCTAGTTAGTTTTGTTGTTCTTATAAATCAAGCGGATCAGGGGTGGTGGGTGGATATGGTAGTTTACATGTTAAGCCGGATTATTTGTTATGATAATAAGCTGCAAGTTGATATTCAGATAGGTATGGACCACCAAATGTCTTGTGTCACTTTAGAGACAAAACTGGCATTCTCCATTAGGAAAAACCCATGGTTATCTAAATATCTACATATTGCTTCAAACTCTGTGTGTCCAGGCATTTTGGCTCTAACGTCCCTTGATGTTGGCCCTGTCACTCTTTCAACTATGGGGGAGGCACTCGCTACAGGCTGTTCTGCCTTTTCATCAAAATGATGAACTTATTTTTGGCAGCTACATAAATATTTACGATAGAAAGGTCTCACTATATAATTTGCTGAAAGGCGAACCTTTATTCCCAATCTTGCAAAGGTGGAGTGTTATAATAAATGTGATTTGCCATATCTTAGTTATTTAGATGCCGAGCTGATACCTAACTCAAATATCTATAAACCTGATTTGCATTAACGTTGGTGGGAAGATAGGATATGCACCATGAAAGAAGTTATTCAAATTAGGAGGCGATCCAGAATATATCCCAGAACCCAGATCCAGAAGACAATTTAGGTCTATCATATTAATGATAAAGAACCAGCCAGCGTAGGCACTCTACCAAGTGCCGTTCTAGTTTACTTATATATCCTGGGGGTTGATAGGGGAGCTATCCCCCCGCCAAAGGCGGCTTTCTAGGGCCTTTCCTAGCTGATGCTGAGAGGATTGGGTTCTAGTCATGTGGTGATGGGCTGGTCTATTAGAGTGAGAACTGAGCAATCTCTGCCATACCCATAGCTTACTCTGACTGTTCCTTTTACGTATATATTTCTAGATCTCAAGTGACGGCGTCTCTAACGTGGATTGACCTCCCAATCTACCAAGATTGGAAGCCAAAGCGTCACATTTTTCCCTTGCCCCTCAACTTTCCCTTCATAATTGCTGAGGGACACAGGGCCCTGGGTGGGGCTTTGGTTTCCCGGGCGTTTCCGCACCCTCCTCAGCTCCCCGCAATGGAGTGGCTTCGGTCACCCAGGCTTTATTGTGGTCGGCGGGATGGGTTCTGTGGGGGCGCTCGGTTGTGGCCTTGGCCTTGCTCAGGGCCTTGGGGCTGTTCGGCCAGGCAGCTTGGGGAACAACACAACAACAACAACTTATATATCCTGTAAGTCAACACTATATCCAACCTTGTCTTTGTTTAAACCTCGTCAAATTAAACCAAGTCGGCTTATTGTATACAAATTAAGTTCTTTGAAGTAATATAATCATAGGATTTATTTACGAAAGAATAGTTAGGGAAGACTGGGTAAAACTGTTAACACATATATAGTTGGCCGGCACGTTCAAAACACAAAGCATTATACTACAACAAACATTGTATGGATACAAAAATGCACATAGTGATAATAGGGAGTAATACATATAAATTCAGGAATAATATACGAGAGAATGGAAGTGAACTACAGAATATTTAAAATAGTCGGTATAAATTTGTACACCACATAAAAAACATAACCAAGGCAAATACAAATAACACGAGCATATACTGTTGGAATGTAAGTGCCATTAGATAACATATATAGTTTGATAGAGATAGGGAGAGGGGTATTATCTGCGTATTATATTAATAATACGAGAGAGAGAGAGAGAGAGGTGGAGTATTAGTTTAGGGATAAGGTAACTACCATACTACCATGCTTCTACACCCTCCAATTCGGCCCTCTTTAACCCCCCCCCCCCCCCCCTACTCTGGCTGGCATCCAGTCTTAAGGGGTACCAAACAAAACAAATAATACCTAACGCATTCACGTGGGAGTCCATGAATGTTTATAAGTGAATGTACTAACTAACAGAGAAGGGTGGATAGCTATAAACCATTATGATTAAAAGCACCCAAACAACTCATCCTCACACCCCCCCATTGGATCCTATCCTTCCCCACCCTTCCTTACCGTGTCCCCTCCATCTCCTTCCCATCAAGCTACGCCATCTATGGGCCATATTCAGCATGATGATGAGGGTGAGTGATCTTACTAATTTCAGAGCGAACAAAACATGCAGCGAAGTTACCATTAGGTGGCCCAGTCGGAAAGGTGACCGACTGTACGTGTACAGGCTCTAAGCCTATGCTTGAGAGGGAGTAGTTGGAAAATAGAAACAGAAAACAAACATATAATATAAGTATAAATATATATAAGTGTAAAGTGACTCCTGAATAGACTGGAAACACTGTGTAAATAATTACTTACTTACTCTATAAACTTGTTATATATTACTGTGCAATGCGAGAAAGACGTTTATGACTGTGCAATGCGAAATAAACGCTATATAAATAGTATATTTATGTAAAGTGACTCCTGAATACACTGGAAACACTGTGTGTAAATATTTACAACTTACTCTATAAACTTTTCATATATTACTGTGCAATACGAGAAAGACGTTATGACTGTGATAGCTAACTGTGCAATGCGAAATGGACGCTACATACATTCCATATAAGTGTAAAGTGACTCATTAGTAGACTGAAAACACTGTGTGAATATCAATTACAAATAACTACTTATTTACAGTGTCAACTGGTCGTATACGAATTTGCAACGCGACAAAGACGCTATAACTGTGATATATTATAACAATACGTAATTGTGCAATGTAGAACAGACTGTATACACTTCATAAGAGTGTGTACATTGAGTAAATTACTTACAAAGAACTTCAAACGTACTGTGTAAACTGTTCATGTATTGTATGACTGTGTAACTGTGATTCTGTGTTACAGTCCTCTCTCCCATCTAAAAAACACATACAATACAAGTTGGATATGAGAAAGGTCCACACCGGTGGCCAAAAACAGCTGGGCCCAGTTACCTCCCTCCTCTCCTCTCCTCCCTCGCTCAGCAGGGGAGTAATCCTGGCCGCAGGGCATAGACCACTTGGGCTATAAACACCTCACGCCCCCCTGTTCTACGCTTTTTCATCCAATAGTAAGTACTTTATTGGCATCCCCTTCCTTTTTGGGTGCTTTGGGTTTTATTTATTAGTAATTCAAAACTACAAGGGTTAGGTGGCTGGCATTGGGGGTTTACATGCTAATTTGAGGGCCTGGTAGGCGACCGGTTATAGGCGCTTAAACACTCAATGAGCGGCTAGGTTATTAACTTCTACTACCTGCCAAGCGAGCAGATTTACCCTAAACGAGCTTCATTCCATGCTCTTTTTCATGCATAAAGAAGAGCCAGAGCATAATACAATTATGTATCCGTGAAAGGGCATTAATTGAGCTTTGCAATGACACCTGAACCATCCTTCTACGACCACGGGTTGTCTTGCAACGATCGTGCAACACGAAGGAAAAATCCCTAAAATACGGTAATTTCCTTACATATTTCCCTGTCTAGCGAGGCAGTGGATGTGGATGTGTGTGGAGGTGGGGCCAGTTCGCCGGTACGGGAGCCGTGCCGAATGGTCAGAGCCAACCCACGCTCCTCCCACTGCTGGGACTCTCTCTCCGAGCCAATTATGTGCTCAACATCGCATACGACTTAAGTCGGGCCCCGCTCTTTAGGTCTGGGTTCTCTTGACCGCCTTAAGTCGGGCACCGCCAAAGAGGGGTTAAAAGTGTTTTTGATGCCAAGCTGATTTTAACTCAAGTAATGCCACTTGTGAAAAACCTCACACAACCCACCTGGGATTCGAACCCTGGACCTTGCGATCAACAGGCACTCGTGCTAACCACTACACCACACTGGCCACAAAAGATGTCTTGCAACCTGGCAAACTACTGTCACCCAGGATCTGTATAGCTAGACATCCATCCACTAGTAGGACGATTTTACACAAGATACCCCCTACCAGTGAAGCGTTAGAGGTAGCTCCCAGTCCGTGGGAAATCATATAACCTTTAAATCAAGTAATTGCCACTTGAGGAAAAACCTCACAAAACCCACACGGGATTCGAACCCTGGACCCTGCGGACAACAGGCAACCGTTCTTGTGCACTCGTGGTTAGCACGAGTGTCTGTTGATCGCAAGGTCCATGGTTCAAATCCGGGTGGGTTGTGTGAGGCGAGAGATTGTTGCCTAAAATAATGCTTGAGTTACATATTAACCCTTGTCTAGCGGGGGGTTTTGGGCTTATTTGGGCATATTCAGGCCCTCCTGAATGATCAATCAAGTATTTGCATGAAAAGAAATTTATTCAGCCAAAAACTAGGCGCTAAAAGCTTCAAAATGAGACCAGAACGAGCTACGTAGCAGTCGTCGTTCTCATGCAGTGGTACCACTAACATGGGAGTTTAGTGTATAGCGGCATATTTTTTCCAGCTACGCTCACTACTGGCTACACTGCCAGCCTCTCGAGAACAGAGGGAGCGTGAGTCAGTGGGCGGCGGTAAGCCCTGGGTGTCGGACGTGTGGCCTGCTGCGGTCCCGGCCATTAGCACTCGATTTTAACCCTTTAATAGCCTTAATAATGCTCCTAACTTGCTGCAAATTGGAAGCGGACTTAAGTCCGGCCCCGCTCTGTAAGGGTTAACATATTGATATAATACGGTAGCAATATATTTTACGCAATTTTTCGAAATTAGAAAGTAATCATATTCTTCCATGATAGACTTGGCTATAAGCAATCATACACACCGAGCACCATTGTAAAACAAAACATAAATAAATAAATAAAAAACAAAAAAAAGAAGCTGCCTACCAGTTTCCCGACGAACTGAAGAGATGTTTTAACTAAATAAATATAAATATGTCTTTTACTGGCAATAAGAAAACTGCAGTGCAGAAACAATTATAAACACATGCATAGGAATATATTTATTATATAGACTTAGATTATAATATAATTTTGTATTTTTGTAAATGAGAATATTTGTATCAAATTAATTAGACTTAGATTATAATATAATTTTATATTTTTGTAAATGAGAATTTTTGTATCAAATTAATTAGCACTAACAATCTCTTACTATAAAACAACAATACACACAATGTTCTATAAATTATCCATAGGCTACCAGCGTATACTAAATACTGACTAGAGTATGATAATATATCAACGTAGCTACAGTGTAGCTCTCGAGAAAGCCGAGCTCATGCCGAGCATCTATAGGCCTACATATCCATCCAAATATTGAACTTCAATATGTTATCGACTTCTATAAAATCATAAAGATAAACAGAGATTAAACGATATTTACATATAAATCCCTTTCACCGTACATGCTACCATACTTTATCTTGATAAGCCATTTATGAAGATAATAATGGAAACACCAGAGATAATCGTCTATTAATAAAATACGGGGTTGTTGTGTAATTGGTTTTAAAAGAAAATTGGTCAAAATATAAGGATCAGATATGAAACATCAGTGTGTAAGATATAATGATCATGATTCTTGTCTGTCTGAATTAACTAGACATGGTGAATTAGTGTAGCGATTGAAATAGAAAATTGGTAGAATATTTGTTGAAGGTATTTATATGATACACTATATCACTGTGGATGGGACTCATTAGCCTTGGTCAGCAACTCATCTAGGGAAGACAACCTTATACAAATCCGGGTGGATGGGACTCGTCAGCCTGGGTTGGCAACCTGTCTAGGGGAGTAAACCTGATACAAATCCGTACTGATTACCAAATGGGTAAGGCAGGTTAGTGGATGGATTAGCCGAACACAACCGTAGAAAAATAGTGCTAACAAGATATACAGAGGGCCCTCGGAGTTGGACGGATCCAAAAATGAGTGGTCAATCCTGTAAGTCCTTCACTAAATGGCTCGGGTTGTCCCCCTCACAGGGAATAGGTCCGCTTGGGGTCATTCTGAGTATGGCCACCCTCGTAAGGGGAGTAAGGCATCCGGCAATAGATAAATAGATAGATATAGCACTGTCAGAAACTAAAATGGGTAAATATTGAAGAGACCCCTCACACGAGTTTTAACAATAAAATATGTATATTTTTGTTTTCTTTGATATACACTGTTGTTATATACCAAGGACCGTCGGAAAACAAATATTTATCCATTATGCAACACTCTAAAACTACGACCCCACTAGTGGGGAGGGCTATGAAGATCAGGGAAAATGTGGGGTTAAGTAAAGAATTTACGATGAAAAACGTAATCAAATTAGGAAAGTGCCCTCTATAAGGAGAATTTATGAAAAACACATTGTTCAAAATGGAATAATGACCTCTATAGATACCTTTATTCTTAAAAGTAATGTAAACATAACAGAGTTTTTAAATAGAATAATTTAGTTTGGAAAATTAACTTCTATGGGGATAATTAATGCAAAAAGTACTGTATAATTGGAAAATATTGTCAATAGGGAGACCTTTGGAAAACATGTATATACTGTAAAACAAAAAAACTATAGCTGGATACAATATAACGTATGGGGGCTGAAATCAGCATCAATGTTGCCGGTAGGGGGGCTAATCAGGGTTGCCATGGGTTCTACAATTGGTTGAGGGGACCCCCCCTCACCCACCTGTGACTTATTGAAATCATGTCTATGTTGCCAGTAGGTTACCAGTAGGTCTGTTTAATTTTTTTAATTTTTTTAATTTTTTTTTACAGTATATTTGATAATGATCCCTATAGAGGTCACTAAACTATTTATTGTATTACGTTTTTCAATTTCAATTCTTTACTCATACCTGAACTTCATAGCCCTCCCCTGACCCCACTAGAGAGGGCCGTGTTTTTTAAATTGTTGGATAATGGGTAAATACTCATTTCCAACATACTTGGTATAAAATAATACTGTATATCGAAGGAAAACTAATATTTTCAATGTCCTGTCGTTATCTTCAAAGATTTCCTTGACTATAGAATGGGGGCACATCCTACACACACGCCAGCTTGAATTGAACTGGCAAGAAAGCCAGCTGTGACATATATTTTTTGGTGGAACACTGTGATTGGTTCTGTGACGCTTCTGCATAGTAGCCACGTGCGGGCATGCGCGCGCGTCGGCTGACCAGCCGTTTAGAAACCGGCTGGCGGCAGCCGGCCGGCCGGCTTTCCTTAGTATATATCCTACGACAATGTAACTAATGTCTGGGATATTCTTATGTTGTTTCACAGCTTGACGCTGCCCTTATTCTTAACCAACGCATCTTAGTATATTTTATTCTCGATAGTTGATTGTTTCATTATAATATATAAGATTGTAAGTCTAGTGAGAGTGGGAGGAGCGACGAGAGGGAGACGAAGAGACCGGCTGGGGGACGTTCGATCTCCGCGCGGAGGAGTCCATCTTTGGCGACGATCATATGTTTATTGCCAATTTGATCTGCAACGTTTAGGCTTTAGTTTCGACTCATGAAAGGGGTAGAGGATTTTGACCCGGCAACTGTGTTGGATGGTTGCCAAGCATGGGAAGTTATTTTGCATGCCTAGGGGAGGGTCCAGACAGATTCAAGACGCAGAGCTCACCTCCACGGTAGTACCCTTCGGGCCCCCCTTGATATCTATCCCCTCTCAACCAACTTAGAAACTTTCTCTCTTAGGTTGTATACCTTCTTTCCACTACTCCACCAGTCTATTTAATTATCCCATCCCCTGAATAGACATTATAT
>CM064525.1:33643647-33793860 GCA_032716605.1 Paralithodes platypus
TTAGCAGGGGCTAGACCGGAGGGGAGGCTTTTTGCGATCCTTTAAGTAAAGTCTGCTGGTGCGAGTCCTGTGGACCCGCACGACTTTACTAGGATACCCGTGGGAGTCTGGGGGCATTTTCTTGTCTGTGAACCTGTGTGTCTAGTGTTGTGTTGTGTGAGGGCCCTTGCCTAGTCCACTCAGCACTGCACTAGAAACGTCTTGCTTTTGTTTTAGGGTCGCCAGGAGAGAGTCAGATACTTGCGATCTGAGTCTCTCAAGAGAGCACCCTTTCAATTAGAGTAATTTGGCGCACAGACTTGGGAACGTCCCTAGGCTAGAGCAGGTGGCTCAGCCCGGGTATCCGAAGCCTATATCCTTCCGGCTAGACCTCTGCCACCTGGCAGATTAACAGCTAGAGGTTTATTATCTCTGTATGCTTGTTATTGTGTCACAGATTACCGTTTTTGTGAGCAATGTGAGTCAGGGTGTGGCTTAGAGACTCTGTCCGACCAGGCTTGCCTGACTAAGAGTGAGAAGCACCCCTGTAGGTGGTTATGTTGCGAGTTGCTGCCTTTATTTAATTATACCTATGCCATTATACACTGTAGGTCCTATCACTAGTATTTATTTCTGCTTATGAGTTAAGAGTTCTCTAAATCCGTAACGTACTTTCTTTGCTAAGCATCAGATCCTACAGTAGCCGCATGCAGTTTAGAAACCCGCATCTTGTCTACCTGTACGATGTTTTGAGGACTGTTTGCTTTCACCTTCTTTCGCACAGGGGTGTTTAGTTGTATTAATTAACGTAACGTTAAATGTACTTTCTTCTAGTTTGTTATTAAATTGTTTCTGCAATTTAATTCCGTTATCTATCTTTTCCTTGAAGCTTTAAGTTAACTTAATTGTGTGATCTTTTATATAGCCTGCTTGACTATCAGCAGTCTATAGTGCGTGCACCCTGTAACCGAGTCATAGGATACCTCGTTGTCCAGGCAGGACTCTTGATGGTTTAGGGTGGTTTGTTGCCTGGGTTTATAGATAAGGGTTGGATCTAGCGTTTTCCGTTGTTGCTTGTTGCCGCATACCTAGTCCAATAGAAAGAGCCCAGTGTTTATATATCCCAGGACGTAACAAATGGCGACCTTGCCAGGATTTACTGAACAGAGGAATATAGTGGTCATTTGTTTTGAGATTCCTTATGATTAGAGGAATACAGTGGACATAGATTTTTTTTTTGGAGCAACCAATATAACACATTAAAGACTTTAAATAACATTAGTATATACATACTTGCATAGGAGATAAGGCACATTCTATAACCGTGATAATTACTGCAGTTCACAAACATGTCTAATACATCGGAACACAGTGAAGGGTCAGGTCACGATACGGGCTCGGAGGGAGAAAGACCTGTGGAGTGGCTAGTCGATAGCGAGGAGGGTGCTAGAAGATTTTTAGAGGTGCCCCTTACCGCTACCAGGGTGTTGAAGCTGAATAAGTATGGCTTAAAGTGTGTGGCAGGTCTTCAGGGTCACCAGGGTTTAAGTGGCATGAGGAAAGATCAGCTGAGGACTTTGATATTGGGTTTATAAGGGAGAGACCTGGGTGGAGAGGCGACTGGGGGCCCCGGTCCCCACCCCCCCCCTCCACTCTACCCCCGTATCAAACGTCAGGGTGCCTGAACTTAGTACATACCCCCAAGTTGATGGTCAATGGCAGCGTGGAATTCAATCACAGGGACCCTCTCCATTAAATGCACTTTCCCCTCCTCAAGGGTTGACTCCAGATTTGTTGTTTCGGCTTGAGATGGCCAAGGTTGAGGCTGCCGAGAGACAGGCTATACGAAAGGCTGAACTGCAGGCAGAGTCTAATAGGTATTGGGCTGACAGGGAGCTGGAGAGATCTCGAGTGGAGGTAACAGGGCGAAATATTGGGGGAGGTAACAGACATCGGGACCAATCATTGTCGCACCTGCTTAAACTAGTTCCTGTGTTCGATGAATTAGGTGTGGCTGAGTTTTTTATGCGATTTGAGAAGAAGTGTCAGGAACACCAGAGGCCTCAGGAAAAGTGGGCAGCATTAGTTTCATCAAGACTCCTAGGAAAGGGGCTAAAAGCGTATGATGCACTACCTTTAGAGTTCTGTGTAGTTTATGATGAGCTAAAGAAGGCTGTGCTACGGGCCTATGAGTTACAACCAGAAACTTACCGCTTGAAGTTTTGGGGTGTTACTAAGGGCAAGGATAGTACCTTCCTAGAACACACCCGGGACTTGTCTGATGCACTACGACATTTGTTGCGTTCTGAGACGGCAGCTACTTTTGAGGAGTTGAGTGAGCTGGTTCTCTTGGAGCAGTTCTTTAAGTGCACAGGCGGGGACTTAACATTATATATAAAGGAAAACAATCCTAGAACTCTCCAGGAGGCAGTAGAAATGGCTGACCGCCGACTGTCATTAATTCGAGGGTGCGAAGCAGCAGCTAGGAGTGAGTCGGGTGCAAAGGATCATACCCCTCCCCCTCCCAAGAATTTTGATACACATAAATACACAAAACCATCTAGCACTGACAATAAAACTGAACATAAACCAAATACCGTCCCGTATAAGAAGTCTAATGGTACCTCCCACTCCCAAAGGAAACCAAAGAGTAAAGAGTGCTTTGCATGTCACAAGGAGGGGCCTTTGCAAATGCTTGTCCTGAACAAGCCACCAAACAAGGTTGTGTCATTGGCCCGCAGCATAGGGGTGTCGCCTATATCTTCTGAGTTTTGCCAAGGGTAGTTCGTCCAGAGGGTGGGACACAGCCTGTGTTCAAGAGTCCGGAAGGCTCGAACCCTGTCCGCGACGTCTTTGGGGGTCATAGAGGGCATGGTTTTATGAGGTGGGCTGGCGAAAGGCGAGAAGTTAAGCTATTGCGTGATACTGGGGCTTCTCAGACCTTGTTAAGGAACTTTACTGGTAGACCGATTAACGCTGCTCGGGTGGTGGTAGTTCAGGGGATCAATGCTACGAAGTCCTACCCGCTGGTGCGGATGGAGCTGGAGGTGGGTGGTGTGGCGAAGGAGCTGGATGTCGGAATTGTAGAGAACTTGCCTGTTGGGGGCGTCGACCTCCTCCTCGGCAACGACTTTGCGGTGCCTGCTTCTAAGGTTTAACCCTTGGTCGTTGCCGAGAAGGCGGCCGACGTTAGTAGGGAGAAACAGGAGTGGGTTGAGAAGTGTAGCGTACAAACCATGGCGTGTGTTGTGACGCATTCTCAGACATCCGGAGCCTTGCAGCCACCACCTCAGTCTAATCAAACCGCGGAGGAAAGGTCACAAGAAAACGGGAAGTGTTGGTCAATTGGAGAGTTTTTGAGCCGGCAGTGTGTTCTTGGTGAATCATTATTGGCACCTATGTTAGAGTCTGGAGAGGCCCCGGGGCCTGTCACCACTAGTGCAGGTGCAGGGCAGGAAGAGACTCTGCGACAGCATCGTTATGCGCAGCGTGAGGAAAGGATGGCTCAGCGGGACATTGGAGGTGGAAATAAATTATTTAAGATGAACTTGGATAATCTCGCACCTGCTGATATATGTTCCTTTCAGCTGGAAGATCCTGAAGTCAGGGCGTGTGGTAATGGTGTTATCGAACTGGAGAGCGATGGGGATGCGCAGCCTGGTGATTTTTTCTTGTCCGAGGGGATCTTGTATCGGAGACATCAGGATCCCAAGAAAAAGTGGGATGGCGGGTCATGATTAGTGGACCAGTTAGTATTACCGAGGGTGTGCTGTGAGAGCTTATTGAAATTAGCTCATGATGTGCCTTTGGCAGGGCACCTGGGGGCACGTAAGACGGAGGCAGCTCTGAGCAAGCTTTTCTGGTGGCCTGGGTTAAAGGCGAGTGTCGTGTCATGGGTGTCACAGTGTCACACTTGTCAAGTTGTTGGGAAACCCAATCAGGTCATCCCGAGAGCCCCGTTATAACCCATCCCTGTAATTGGGCCGCCCTTCAGCAAAGTAGTTATCGATATAGTTGGCCCATTGCCCCCCACTAGTGCCGGCAATACATTTTTAATAACTGGAATGGATGTAGCAAGACGGTATCCAGATGCTTACCCCATGCGCAATGGGATGGCTAAGACTGTTGTCAAAAACCTACTTGTCTATTTCTCTCGTTATGGCTACCCTCAGGAGATCCAGTCTGATCAGGGATCCAATTTTACTTCTGCTCTGTTTAAGCAGACCATGCAGCAACATGGGATAGTGTCTGTGGTGTCATCTGCCTACCATCCCGAGAGTCAGGGAGTTTTGGAGAGGTGGCACTCGACTCTCAAGAGTATGTTGCGGTGTTATTGCATGGAAAATGGGAAGGAATGGGATCTAGGTCTCCCATACGTTTTATTTGCTGCGAGAGAAGTACCTGGGGAGAGCTTGGGATTTAGCCCGAACGAGTTGGTTTTTGGACACAGGGTCAGGGGGCCCCTCCACATAGTCAAGGAGAATTGGGAGGGAGTCACAAAGCCATGCTCGCTTCTAAAGTATGTTGTTGAAAGCCGTGAGAGAATGCTAAAGAGCTTGGAGGTAGCAGGTCGGAACCTAAGAGTTCACAGGCTCAGAGGAGGGACAGATACGCCCAGAAGGTGAAGCTGAGGGAGTTTGAAGTAGATCAGGAGGTACTGATACTACTGCCTCTGGTGGGACACCCCTTGTCTGCCAAGTATTCTGGTCCGTATCGGGTTGTAAGGAAGGTTTCTGATCTAGACTATTTAGTAGCTACTCCTGATCGTAAGAAAAAGAACCAACTTTGCCATGTAAATCTGATGAAAGAGTATGTGAGGCGCCCCTCCGAGCCTCTCACTGTCCCGGTGTTGATCTGCAGCGATCGTGGTGGAGAAGGAGGAAGGGACAGTCAAGCTGCGGGGGAGGATAATTGGGATTGTCATGTTTCCGCGGATCAGTGGGCGGGGAATTCTAGACAAGTGGCTCACGAGTTGATATTGCACCTGCCTGAGCAACAGCGTGTAGCTGTGCAGCACTTGTTTGATTCAAACCCAGCTGTTTTCACGGAGCATCCTGGCCTCACTACTCAAGCGGTGCACGATGTCGATGTTGGGGACCACCCGCCCTTTAAATCAGTGCCATACCGTGTTCCCCCTATTAAATTACCAGCACTTAGGGAAGAGCTGGATTATATGCTGAAACGTGGGCTGATTTCTGAGGGTGCAGTAAGGTGGACTTGCCCAGTCACACTGCAGCCCAAACCAGATGGCAAGGTGTGGGTTTGTATTGATTTTCGCAGGTTGAATGGTTTAACCCCCACAAATGCCTACCCTCTCCCTCGCGTGGACGACAGTGTGGATAAGATAGGAAAAGCCAAGTTCCTCACTAAGATAGACCTTGTTAAGGGTTATTGGCAAGTGCCCTTGTCTGAGCGAGCGCGAGAGGTGTGTGGGTTTGTGGTGGACGGTGCCACATATCGTTGCCATGTTATGCCATACGGGCTGAAAAATGCCCCTGCAACGTTTCAGAAATTAATGAACGACATTGTAGCCGACATTCCCAACTGTACGGTGTACCTAGATGATGTCATAATATACGACGATGATTTTAACAGTCACTGTGCTCACATCGGACAGCTTTTTAATAAACTGAATGAAGCAGGTTTGGTGGTAAACCTGGGTAAGTGCGATTTTGTCAAAGCCACAGTTTTGTACCTGGGGTTCGAGGTGGGGATGGGTCAGGTGTGCCCTCCACAGACAAAGATCAAAGCCATCGATCAGTTTCCCCAGCCTACGACTAAGAAACAAATCATGCGGTTTCTAGGTATGATAGGCTATTATCGTCGCTTCATCAAAGGCTATTCGACTGTACTTGCACCTTTAACTGACTTATTATCTAAGGACAAGAAGTTCCGGTGGTCTCCTGAGTGTGCAGAGGCGTTTTCCTTGGTGAAACACCTGTTATGTACCCACCCCATACTCAGGGCCCCGGACTTCAGCAAACCTTTTCAGCTGGCGACTGATGCCAGTGGCGTAGGGGCTGGGGCTGTCTTGTTACAGACAGGTGATGAAGGTATCGAACATCCAGTGAGTTTTTACAGTAAAAAATTCAATAGTGCACAAAGGAATTACTCTGTAATTGAAAAAGAACTCCTGGCGATAGTGCTGGCACTCAGGCACTTCGATGTATATGTTCCTGCTTTCGGACCAGTCGTAGTGGTTTATACCGATCATCACCCTCTGAAATTCTTGAATCAGTTTCATAACCGGAATATGAGGCTGACCAGGTGGTCACTCATGCTTCAGGAGTATAATCTGGACATACGCCATATTGCCGGTTCTGATAACGTGATAGCGGATTGTCTATCAAGGGTGGATGATGTTGGTTAGACTGCCACAGGATTGAGGGTTGAGTGTGGAGGAAAATAGGCTGTCACTGTAGTTCAGCCGAAAAAAAACAATTAAAAAAAAGCAAAAACCTTATAAAAACTCTTTATTTTTATAACGTGTAGAATTTTGTGTAAGATGTTGTAGCAGTATCTAAGTTGAATGTTTTCGCTTATTGTCGCTGAGTTAGTTGAACTTGCTCGGTGGAGCGCAACAGTCTTTATTTTTTTTATATATGGTGCCTTGTGTCGCAACAGTGTGTGGTACTATGAGAAGCTTTCTGTTAGATATGAAGAACTTAGTCAAGGGCCTTATATCTTGGGGGAGGTGTGACGCTTCTGCATAGTAGCCACGTGCGGGCATGCGCGTGCGCCGGCTGCCCAGCCGTTTAGAAACCGCCTGGCGGCAGCCGGCCGGCAGGCTTTACCTTAGTATATATCCTACGACAACGTAACTAATGTCTGGGATATTCTTATGTTGTTTCATAGCTTGTAGCTGCCCTTATTGTTAACCAACGCATCTTAGTATTTTATTCTCGATAGTTGATAGTTTCATTATAATATATAAGATGTAAGTCTAGTGAGGGCGGGAGGAGACGAGCGGGAGAGAGAGACCGGCTTGGGACGTTGCTTCGCTTGCTTAGCTTGGGACGAGCCTGGAGCGCTGCCACATGCATTTGATTGCAACGTTAGGCTTAGTTTCGACTCACGCACGGGGTAGAGGATTTTGACCCGGCTACTGTGTTGAGTGTTGCCGAGCCTGGGATGTATTCTGCATGCCTGGGGCGTGGTCCAGACAGATTCAAGACTCAGAGCTCACCTCACTGTCGTACCCTTCGGACCCCCTTGATATCTATCCCTCTCAACCCCACTTAGAAACGTTCTCTCTTACATTGTATACCTTCCTTCCACTACTTCACCAATCTATTTAATTATCCCATCCCCTTGATAGACCTTATATCTATTATTGTATTAACGACGAGCTCTCAGATAACTAGATAGGATTTTGGGCCTTATGCAGAGACGTAATTGTTAATGAAACCTAGGAAGCTTTTTTGTTGTCTCATATTTGGTGGTTTCATTCTTGCTAGTGTGTTCTTGTGTCAGGTTAGCAGGGGCTAGACCGGAGGGGAAGCTTTTTGCGATCCTTTAAGTAAAGTCTGCTGGTGCGAGTCCTGTGGACCCGCACGACTTTACTAGGATACCCGTGGGAGTCTGGGGGCATTTTCTTGTCTGTGTCCCTGTGACCTGTGACCAAGTGGGGCGATACTCTTACTTCACACTCCGGACATGACTTGTATACGAACTTGCAAGAGAGTTCGCTTTATCAATTTGTTCGAACGCCGACCCGTGGTAATAACGTTCTTGACATTGTACTTCCAACAAAAGAAGAATTGATAGAGAATTTGAATGTTGGTGATGAATTCAGTAACAGCGACCATCGTACGATAACTTTCACTTTAAAGTTTACTAGTAACGAACCAAATAGTAGCATCGAAAAAGTCCCTAATTTCAAGAAAGCAAACTTCCATAAACTTAGAGCTATGTTTAAAGAAACTGACTGGAGCTTTTTAATTAACAATAACGACATAAATACATCTTGGAAGTTATTCGAAACCACTTACCTAAAAGAAGTGCAAGACTGCATATCATCGAAAATACGGCGTCCAGGCCATAATAATAAGCCCAAATGGTGGAATAAAGATATTTCAAACTGCCTGCTTGCTAAAAAATTTGCTAATGATAGATTAAAATTCTCACAAAATGACGAAGAACGGGTGAAATTTGTAGAGCTACGACGCAAAGCCAAAAAGTTAATTAAGCAGAGTAAAAAGACCTTAGAGTTACATATTGCGAATCAAAGTAAAACAAATCAGAAAGAATTCTATAGTTATATCAGAAAGAAAAAAGTAGTTACTTCAACTGTTGGACCGTTAGTCGAATGAAAATGGAGAATACACAAAACACGAAGTACAAATGAGTAATGCCCTCAATACCTTCTTTGCATCCGTTTTTACAACAGAAGACCTCAGTGATATCCCTACACCATCGCCGATTCAGATTGATAATTCAGATGTTCTAAGCAATATCACCGTTACAGAGAGAGAAGTATTGAATTGTTTAGATAAACTCAAGTAATAATACGCCTGGACCTGATACAATCTCGCCTAGAGTTCTAAAGGAAGCTAAGGATGAGCTCTCCAAACCACTGACATTACTATTCAATAAATCCTTGCAGTCTGGAACTATGCCTGATCAGTGGAAGCTAGCCAACGTAGCACCGATATTCAAAAAAGGCAGCAAATCCCTACCCAGTAACTATCATCCAATTAGCTTAACCTCAGTTGTTTGTAAAATGGTAGAAACGGTCATACGAGACAGACTCGTAAATCACTTAGAGGAAAATAACATACTTAAAGATACTCAACACGGCTTTCGTAAAAAACGTTCCTGTTTAACAAACCTCTTAGACTTCTTCCACGTTATCCTCAACCTCTACGATGAGAGTAAACCTGTAGATATTATATACCTTGATTTTCAAAAGGCCTTTGACAAAGTTCCCCACAAACGTTTACTGCTAAAACTAAAAGCGCATGGAATAGGTGTGTTGAAATGGATAGAAAATTGGCTCAGCAACAGAAAGCAAAGGGTAGTCATAAACGGTAAGGCATCTAAATGGACCAATGTAAGTAGCGGGTACCCCAGGGATCGGTACTAGGACCAATTCTCTTTCTAATTTACATCAACGACATAGATGAGGGTCTCACCTGTACAATCTCAAAATTTGCTGACGATACAAAAATTGCAAATAGCGTACTCTCAAAAGAACAAGTTGACGATATGCAACACAATCTAGATAAATTGTCTTGTTGGGCCCAAATTTGGCAAATGAGTTTCAATGCGGATAAATGTAAAGTACTACATTTCGGATACCTAAATGAGAAAGCAAACTATTCGATGAATGGCACTCAGCTTAAGAATGTAAACAGAGAAACCGATCTGGGAGTAACAATATCGAGTAACCTAAAACCGAGTCAACAATGTTCAGAAGTTGTTAAGAAGGAAAACAAAATAATTGGCTTTATACGCAGGTCATTTGAGCATACATCCAAAGAAGTTATCCTAACCCCTTACAATTCCTTAGTCCGCCCTCTTCTGGAATACTGCGTTCAATTCTGGTGCCCTTATTACCAAAAAGATATAAACAAGCTAGAACGAGTTCAACGTAGAGTTACCAAAAATACCTAGCCTAAAGAACAAACCATACAAAGAGCATCTTAGAGAATTAAATCTATTTCCTTTAACCCAGTGCAGATTAAGAGGTGACTTAATTTAAGTGTTCAAAATCATCAAAGGCATCGACAATATGAACTGTAGTAAGTACTTCACTATCGACCAATCTAATTACACGTGGGGAAACGGTTGCAAAATTATTGGTAAATCTTTTAACTCGCACGAATCTAAGAATTTCTTCTTCAATCAAGTTGTCAACTTGTGGAATGGGCTTCCCCGAAACGTTATAGACTGCATCACCGTTGATTCATTTAAACTCCGCCTAGACAAATATCTCTCATTAAACCCGCGACTGACTGCGTTTGTAAATTAATAACTTTATTTTATCCCCCCTCAGTTACTAACCCATCTGTCCTCTACTAACTTCCTAATCCTGCCACGGACATTAGTTCCAGGGCAGTAATTCCCTTTCCAATGTTCCCTTACCCACTCTAAACCACTGTTTGGACACTTGATCCTCAGTGTTTTGGAGGACAAGCAACCTAGAAGGGTCACTAGACCTGTTGTTGCTTGATTTCCTTCGTACTCCTTTGTACTCCCTGTGTGTCTAGTGTTGTGTTGTGTGAGGGCCCTTGCCTAGTCCACTCAGCACTACGCTAGCACGTCTTGCTTTTGTTTTAGGGTCGCCAGGAGAGAGTCAGATACTTGCGATTGGAGTCTCTCAAGAGAGCACCCTTTCAATTAGAGTAATTTGGCGCACAGACTTGGGAACGTCCCTAGGCAAAGAGCAGGTGGCTCAGCCCGGGTATCCGAAGCCTATATCCTTCCGGCTAGACCTCTGCCACCTGGCAGATTAACAGCTAGGGGTTTATTATCTCTGTATGCTTGTTATTGTGCCACAGTTTACCGTTTGTGTGAGCATTGTGAGTCAGGGTGTGGCATAGAGACTCTGTCCGAGCAGGCTTGCCTGACTAAGAGTGAGAAGCACCCCTGTAGGTGGTTATGTTGCGAGTTGCTGCCTTTATTTAATTATACCTATGCCATTATACACTGTAGGTCCTATCACTAGTATTTATTCCTGCTTATGAGTTAAGAGTTCTCTAAATCCGTAACATACTTTCTTTGCTAAGCATCAGATCCTACAGTAGCCGCATGCAGTTTAGAAACCCGCATCTTGTCTACCTGTACGATGTTTTGAGGACTGTTTGCTTTCACCTTCTTTCACGCAGGGGTGATTAGTTGTATTAATTAACGTAACGTTAAATGTACTTTCTTCTAGTTTGTTATTAAATTGTTTCTGCAATTTAATTCCGTTATCTATCTTTTCCTTGAAGCTTTAAGTCAACTTAATTGTGTGATCTTTTATATAGCCTGCTTGACTATCAGCAGTCTATAGTGCGTGCACCCTGTAACCGAGTCATAGGATACCTCGTTGTCCAGGCAGGACTCTTGACGGTTTAGGGTGGTTTGTTGCCTGGGTTTATAGATAAGGCTTGGATCTAGCGTTTTCCGTTGTTGCTTGTTGCCGCATACCTAGTCCAATAGAAAGAGCCCAGTGTTTATATATCCCAGGACGTAACAATATACTGTATATATACAGTATATATATATATATATATATATATATATATATATAGATATATATATATATAGTATATACAGGGTGATTTAAAACTCTACCAAATAAACTTTATGAAAACAGGGTCAATATGTAGCACGCGCGACAATATAGGTAAACAAATAATCTCAATGGCATGTGATTAACCCTCCTTGCCCGGGCAGCCTTTCTAAATGACAGCGCTCGTATCATTGGGATCTGGCTGAAAATCAACACACGTAAACAAAGGCCTATCTCCGTTCATAAAATAGCTACAATATTCAAACAAATGTCAAAATATATTCCTTACTTTGTTGTGTAGACTGGCGTTAAGTAGAGCTCTCTAGCTCAACTGGTTCAGGAGTGATGGCGATTTTAGTGGAGGTAACTTTTGGCGCGTATTTACCTACTATGGGTTTCAGAGGCCGTGTTACATGGTTTTTCGGGAATAACTTATTAACACAAATTTGGATTAGTACTATATTTTGACACCGCTTTATTCACACCCTGCCCTAATTTTCGCCAATATCGTGCATTACCAAAAGTGTAGAATTAAGGTACTTGTCCCTGTGTCATGAGGTTAAAGTCGCACCTGGTCACACCTGGATGATGAGGAAACGAACAAGGTTAGTCACCCCCCCATCTCTCTTTCTTTCCCTCTCGCTCTCTCGCTCTCTCTCTCTCTTGCTCGCTCTCTCTCTCTCTCTCACTTTCTCACACATGGAAACTACGGCCAATGGCGCATGCATTATACATATAAAAATGAGGCATGCAAAATGTGTTAATTTTATATTTATATTGTATAGCGACATAACGTGAATGTAAGGACAAGTGTATGGTAGGGTGCTGGGTATATAACGACCGTGTTTCATCGATGAGCAATGGTTCGGTTGTTTCCGGGTGTTGTGTGTTTTCGTCGGGTGCCACGGGCTTACGGCAGCAGTCGTATACAGTCAGCCATACGTGACATTGGTTCCAGCAAGGCAAATTATGGCAACCATATTGCGTCATTGTCCGCGTGGGTGTAAAAACGCATTTGTCATGCGTCTTTACTACATATACAGCAGGGAGAAAGCCACCAATCGGCTTGTCCAATCATTTGTCCACCCTTCATGTCTTCGCTTCCTTTCGTTGTATAAAATGACCTATTAATAAAACCTGGTCACACTCACCCCTCCAGATTCCTATAAACTTTGTATAAATGTCCCATTGTCCCACCCTTCTCCTCCGTGTTTTTTTTGTATTGTTTGTTTTATTGTCGGCAGCATCTTCCTCAACGTACCATCACTCATAACAATTCATGGACCTCACCTTTTTTCTAATTATGGAAGATATCTCTACAAACGGATTTACGAATATGATTGTCTATACATCAATTACGAACCTACATATACCATTGATTATAAAGCAAGTCCCAGCCAATAATCAACCCAGATAGTAATTGCATAACGAAAATCGTACCGGTCCACGATTTTGTATAAGTGACTGTACTTACTTACCCTACACTACCCTTCCTCCCCCAACATTTTCCCATCCTCACCCCTTCCCAACCCGTAATTAATGACCAAGCGTCAACTGCCCCATCCCACCTGACATCCAACACAACCTGACGATACGATGACCATATTACACCTTACAGTAGATGCAATATCATGCCAACACAAAACTACACAACATCTGGAAATCACCAAACCACTGCTCTTCCATCACACACGCTCATTTTATACCCACCACCCTACCCTACTGTTGCCCTTGCAGTCAGTTTATGTCACTATCATACATTAATATAAAATTAATACATTTTGCATGCCTCACTTTTATATGTATAATGAATGCGCCAGTGGCCGTAGTTTCCATGTGTGAGAAAGTGAGAGAGAGAGAGAGAGAGAGAGAGAGAGCGAGCAAGAGAGAGAGAGAGCGAGAGAGCGAGAGGGAAAGAAAGAGAGATGGGGGGTGACTAACCTTGTTCGTTTCCTCATCATCCAGGTGTGACCAGGTGCGACTTTAACCTCATGACACAGGGACAAGTACCTTAATTCTACACTTTTGGTAATGCACGATATTGGCGAAAATTAGGGCAGGGTGTGAATAAAGCGGTGTCAAAATATAGTACTAATCCAAATTTGTGTTAATAAGTTATTCCCGAAAAACCATGTAACACGGCCTCTGAAACCCATAGTAGATGCGTCCGAATGCTCAACTGCGGCCCCGGCTACGACGCACTACTGCACTCGTCGCCCCACCCGCAATTATTCCGGGAAGCGATTAGAGTGTTTTTATTGTTTATTCTGCCATTTATTATAATTATTATGTTATTTTCACTCAATAAAGTTATTTTTATGAAGTTATTTTTGTGTCTCACTTGTACTTTTATTGTTATTATATTCTTAGTGTCACTTTCACTGGACTATGAGAATTGATAGTGTCACTTTTACTTATTGTTAGGTAAGCTATAATATAGATTTTAGTGTCACTTTCACTTGTTCATATTTTTATGAAGGCAGTTATTATTAGTTATTTGTGTCTCTTTCACTTTTACTCAGTTTTATTATTATTTATAGTTTCACTTTCACTGGACTAGGATAATTGATAGTGTCATTTTCACTTATTTATTGTTAGGTAAGCTATAATACAGATTTTAGTGTCACTTTCATTTGTTCATATTGTTATGAAGGCACTTATTATTAGTTATTTGTGTCTCTTTTACTTTTACTCGTTATTTTATATTATTATAAGCCTACATTTTAGTGTCACTTTCACTGTCATTGTCACAATCACTTCAATATTGGACTAGAGTGTGAAACTGGTTGAAGCATTTGGACAATGCTTCAACCTCTTCACACAGTGCCACTTCACACTCGAGGCGTTCCCATGTGGTTTTTGTGGCTTTACGGGGTCTGCGAGTTGTTTGGCTACACACATGGCACCTCTTCTGACTCCTAGCATTACCACCTGGTACTTTGGGAGGAAGGAGATGGAGCTGGTGCTTTCTGAAGTAGTCGGCACATGCCGTGCGGTCCAGCCGACCTGGTCCTTGTAGCGGTCTCCCGGCTGTAGTATGTTTTCCCAGGAGCTCAAGTATCACCTGTTTGTGGAACTTGCGCAGGGACTTGTAGTTCTTGGCTCCGGGAGTATTCAGTCGGTAGATATTGTAGGCATTGAGGGCCAACATATCTACCGTATGCAGAACATACTTATTGTACCACCTGCAGGATGTTCGCAGGCAGTCGATGAAGCCCATCTGCATATCGGACTTATCTATGAGCCGCATATTCAGGTTGTAGTCCTGGACAGCAGCTGGTTTCTGGACGGGGTTTTTGGTCTTTCTGTCCACCTTCCCTGTGGCGACCATCTCTGCCTTGTGGCATGTGGTGAGGAGGTTGACCTTCAGCTGGTCATGCCAGTGCATAGAGAGGATGGGGCCACTCTTCTTGTGGACGACCTCCGTCTTCTTGGTCTTTGTCGGGTACACTGGCATGCCCTTCCTCTTTTCCTTGACTGTGCCGACAGTTACGGTCTTGCGGTCATGGAGGTACTTGGTAAGGATGGGCGACGTATAGTAGTTATCTGTGTAGAGGATGTGGTTCTTGTGGAAGTGTTTCTCCATCATCTTCATGCGACAGCACCGCCAAATCCTATGTCGGGGTTAGTAACTATCTCGCCACCATGCCGCTATAGACTACAAAGTCCAGCACATACCCCGTCTTGCAGTCGCAGAGGACGTCTTTTCGACGGGATGTACTGTCGAAAATGCAGCCTCCCACGGAACAGGACCAGAGACTCGTCGAGGCACATCTTCTGGAATGGAATCAGGTAGGTGGTAAACCGATGACGTATCAGGTCATACAGCTTCCTGATTTTCCATAGCCAGTCGGGAAGGTGGACATGCATGTTGTTGGTCAGGTGGAGATATGACAGGATGTCAAAATACCTGTCCCTGGACATGTATTTTCCGAATGCTGGAGTTGTGATGAGGTCGGCAGTTATCCAGTAATCGGCCAGTGCATGTTTCCTTTTTTTTATTTTTGTTTCTATGTGATTGAGGGAGGCAAAAGGCAGAACTGCCTATAGTGAGTGCCTCCCCCATAGTTGAAAGAGTGACAGGGCCAACATCAAGGGACATTCAAGCAAAAATACCTGGACACACAGAGTTTGAAGCAATTTAAGTCATAGGAAGAGGGAAAGACTGATTCTGGGAGAGAGTTCCAGAGCTCAGCTGTTGAGTAGAAGAAAGTTTGAGAGTAACGTTTCACTCTCGGGTTGGAGAGTTGCACAGAGTAGGGGTGGGATTGAGTTGCAAGACGGGTACCACGTGCCCTACGTAAAGGAGGTGGTATACACTGGGAAAGCTCTGAGGAACACTGATTATTATAGTAGCGATAGAATAGCGAGAGAGATGCAACATTGCGGCGGAGAGAGAGAGATTGGAGAGAGTTGGTGAGTGGACGGGAGTTATGATACGAAAGGCCTTCCTTTCAACTTTGTCTAGGAGAGCAGTGTGAGAGGAACCTCCCCACACATGTGAACAATACTCAATTCAAGGACGCACTATGCCCCTGTACAGAGCAAGAAGCTGTGCAGGGGAAAAGAACCCCCTAAGGCGGTTGAGAACATCCAGCTTCTGGGAGGCTGCCTTAGCAAGACTGGTAATATGGTCCTTCCAACTGAGAGCAGAAGAAAAAGAGACACCAAGAATATTGAAAGAAGATGAAGGATTGATTTTTGTATTGTTGAAGAATAAGGGATAGTCCGCTGGGAGTTCCTTACGGTTAGATAGATGGAGAAATTGAGTTTTGGAAGCATTAAAGGTAACTATGTTTTCTCTGCCCCAATTGGAGATAGTATTTAGATCAGAATTTAATAGTTCTATGGCTTCATTACGTTTGTCGTTGAGGGATTGCTGGCTGGGGCGTTCTGAAAAACTAATGGAGTAGTGTAAGGTTGAGTCGTCTGCGTATGAATGGATGGGAATTGAGGTACAGTTGAGGAGATCATTTATAAAAATTAGAAAGAGAATAGGAGATAGGACAGAGCCCTGAGGGACACCAGAGTTTATAGGGTGAGGAAGTGAACGACGTGTGATGTGTTTCATCAGCATAGTCAGTGCCAGAAAGACATACATTTCTGGCAGTGACAGGTTGCCATGCCACCATCTTGGCACTTGTCTTCCTGCCAAGAAAGTTTGCACAGATACTGTGATGGTTATTTGTTTCCTCCACCAGGTATTCCATGACCTCGTTGTCATAGAAGCCACAAAAAAGTTCACTGGGGGTTATATCTGGGCCACAGGGATATACTGCTGTCACCCCTGAGCCAATCTGCTCATCATCAAAAGCAGGACAATCTAGCTCGAAATCTGCCCCATCAGTCCAGACAAACAACTCCAATGAGCGCGCACGCGCAGGCACACGCCCAGGCCCACGCGTACGCCCACGCCCATGCCCAGGGGCAGCGGTAGCAGCGTCGGCAGGCTGAGCCGCACGCCCAAGACCTCAACCTCGCCCTCAAACTCGTCGTGTTGGTCTCTCCTCTTCTTCCACATCCTCTTCCTCCTCCTCAGGTGATGTCAGGTCATCTGGGGCAATGTTCGGGTCGTCAACATCATCTTCGGGGGACAATTCTGGCGAAGAAGTGACCAGGCGTCGGCGGTGTGGGAGGCGGGAAGCTGCAGGGGGTGGAACAATGGGAGCCTCAGCCTCGGGAGCTGGACTCCTTTAGCGGCGAGGCGAGGGCTTCTCCGCTACAAATAACGCTCTTTGATGAAATGAGGACTGTGGCACACTGTGGGAGGACAATGCCGCACCACTAGTACCACTTAAAGAGGCCCTTTGCTCATCCTGAGGGAGAGATGAAGTCGAGGGCTGTGTGTGACCCGTGCGGCATCCCGGGTCAAGGCATCGGGACAAAGGAATGCAGGTGGTCGGTATACGAGGGTCGGCGTCATTGTCACTATCACTTATATCGCCTTCCCTTGCTTCTTCTGCTGCCCTGCGTGCTTTTTTAGCTGCACTTATCACCAATGTTTTCTTATAAAAGTATTTGCCCACTTTCAAGAGCGTACGAGCAGGCAAAGGGGAATGGGAAGTTCCCTAGGCTGACCAAGCAAAGATGGCGGCGGGGTAGGCCTAGGCTCAAGCACACTCGGAAGTTCTATTTCACCTTCCTTCACCACTTCTACATCAGGGGACTCACTACTGTCTCCTCCCTCAAATAAATCAACATTATCATCACCCTCAAACCCCACAAAATCATCATCTTCACTCGCACTAATGAATTGTTCTTTGTCAATCAAGCATTTGCCATTGCTTTCTTCAGTCAAAATGGCAAAAAGTTCTCTCTTGATCGCACTATCACTCAATATAACCTTTGCTTTCTTACGTTCAGGCTTTTTCACGCTTGCAACAGGCGTCGACGTAGCTAGCAGGGTAGCAGTGGGGCTCACAGGAGGTTGCACAAAATCGGACGCGTCGGAAGACATTGTTTTGCTATAACTCACTATGGCGGGCACGTACGAACTGATAACGGTAGTAGTTGAGGCTTGGTGGCGCTGCGGTCGCCCCCGCAAAGGAAATTTTCACCGCGCGGATTTCAAAGCACGCTTCCAAGCATATGGATTTTAAAATGACACCCGGGCTCCGGCCCCTTGGCCGCACTGTCATTTTTAAATGACACCCAGGCACGAAGGGTTAAGCAATTTTGTTTCCAAATTATTGATATAGGTGTCAGTCCCAGGAAACTATCATACTACATATTTTATGGATATTTACCTTTGAATGGTTTGTTTACACTGGGAGAGCTCTTTTCCGTGTCTCTCAGTCAACAACTGAGACATCTGGTGGCGAATGCAATGCACCCTACCGTAATTCTTGCCAAGTATAATCGCATCTCGACCAGTTACGATGCAGTCCACTGACATGTGATGGCTATCGACCAATCAGGTGATGCCATGCTTGGGTAGAGAGGTCACAGATTTAACCCGCTTAGTTTGACGATGACCAGCCTGTGTACAGGGTGTGAGGGAGCCGATCAAACTTTTTTCCACCGTCTTTAAAAACAATCAGGGTGCTTTAGACATTTTCACCTCCCATGGTTGCCTTCCAATAAGTGTAACCTGTTCAAAGTGCAATGACCAGTGTTCAAAATACGGTCGACGAGGACAGGTGGTTTGGAAATGCACACACAGTTTTTTGCCGTGGAAGAAATCGAAAAAAAAAAACATCACCTGTTGAGCAGGATGAGCCTCCAGCCACTCAACCCGACGACCCTCTACCCAGTATCTCCTCTGCTCACTAAGGTTAGTTGGTTTGTTGCCCACCAGCCGGGGTGTGGGGGCAGCAGCCCCCACCCAGGCTAATATTAACCCCATTCTTACTAGGTTAGGTTAGGTTAGGTTGTTAGGTTATGCAAATGTTAACCACATGGTTGGTTGCCGTCCAGCTGTGGAGTGGGGGCGGAAGCCCCCACCCATAATATTAGGATAGGTTAGGTAAAGTTGATAGGTTAGGCTAATGATAACCCCATTCTTACTACATAAGGTTAGGCTAATGTTAACCACGTGGTTGGTTGCCCACCAGCGGGGGTGTGGGGGCGGCATCCTCCACCCATAATATTAGGATAGGTTAGGTAAGGTTGTTAGGTTAGGCTAATGTTAACCCCATTTGTACTACGTTAGGTTAGGCTAATGTTAACCCCATGGTTGGTTGCCCACCAGCGTGGGTGTGGGTGCAGCAGCCCCCACCCATAATATTAGGATAGGTTAGGTAAGTCTGTTAGGTTAGGCTAATGTTAACCCCATTCTTACTACGTTAGGTTAGGCTAATGTTAACCCTATGAAAACCCAAACCAACTTTTTATTAGGGTTACTGTGTAATTTTAACATAAACATTAGTAAAATCCGAGCAAACTTTCGTCACAAGTTGACTCAGGTTTTATTCTGTTTTGGTTTTATGGGTCTCAAATTGTCCAAAACCTGAACCAACTTTTTAATAAGGTTACTGTGTTATTTTCATCTGGAAATTCGTTAAATCCGAGCCTAGTTTCTTCAAAACTTGGCTCGGGTTTTCAAAAAGTCGGGTTGAATGGGTCTGGAAAATGACAAAACCCGAGCCAAATTTTACTTACAATTGTGTATTATCGTCTTCTATATGCTTTTTACCCCTCAATTTACCTGATCTTCATAGCCCTCCCCACTATCAGGGGGTGTGTCTTTCGATTGATGGATAATGAGTAAATGCTTAATTCCCATTCAACTTCATCATTAGATTCGATTAAAATACCAACAAAAAAACGAAAAAAATAAAATTAAAAACACGTTGTTGCGTCTCCTACATAATTTCCGAAAACAGAGATGAACATATCCCAAATGCCTAAGTAAGAAAATAATCAAAATGCATTAAGAAGGATGAGTTAGGGGACTAGCTATATTTGTAGCAGAAGCAATATTGCATTCAAGCTTACAAATTGGGAAATATGGGATTGAGGTAATTACCAACTGTCATTGAAAAATAGATGCGATAGTTAGGTTAGAAAAAATATGGAGGCATATTGGTGTAATATATTGAGTATGACTGCTACATCGGACTGATGTAGCAGTTTTTAGATTATTTTTAGCTCAACTCGAAATTGTGATATGGTATCGCTGATATTACAAACAATGATGTAACCAACCCTTCGGTCAACTGTCTGAACACTTCATAACTTAACAATCACATGATTCGAGCTGATCCCGAGGTTTCGAGCAGTTTATATCTTGCGTCCCGAGCACCGACGTATTCTTTTATCTGTTTATGACTACTCACTTGGTAATATGTATTAATAAATAACAAAATTGAATTAGTGCAAATGTTCATGATATTCAAGATTCACATGAGTAGTACTTGTAACTGAAGTGAAAGAACATATCTAGTCTATAATGTACTACACTCAGAAGTAAATGCCTCTGGTCCGGGTGGGTGGTGGGATACCTGGGGCTCAAGATATTGCGGAAATATGACATAAAACAATGACAAATATAATAATTTTGAATCATGCCTAAATTATCAATTTCCGGTAATCGACTTGATTTAGGTAATGTTTACCCTCTTCTCCAAGAACAAAGGAATCTGATTTTGAATCCGTGGTTATTTAAAATATGACAATCATGTACAGGGTATCATAAATCCTGATATCTTATCTAACTTAACAAAACCGCATTTTGTCAAACAAAAATCTTATATTAAACTTTTAGCTAGTGTTTCAGCTGAACATTACAGTACAGTACAACGTGGGTTACCATCATTATCATACATGGTCAAACTAATGTTCGCTTTTGATTAACTTGAGAGCAACGATTCATTTAGTATGTTTACATCACAGGAGATGTATCATAACAATTCACTAGATCAGCCAACCGGGGACAGAGGTTCGGCGATAGGGTTCGGTTTGCTGGTTACAATATCGTAGGAATGGTTTTGTCTGTGTATGCTATTTTATTTCAATAATTTATTTCTGAGTATCTATGCATTTGTAGGCAATAATTCATGTAAAATATTTTGCTTAATTCTACTTACACAATATACCTTGGAATGTTGTTGGTAAAGTTTTGAATCACTGTATCTCTCTCTCTCTCTCTCTCTCTCTCTCTCTCTCTATATATATATATATATATATATATATATATATATATATATATATATGTATATATATTTTCTTTAATACATACGAGGTTGAAAGAAATGGCAATTTCTGCGTTGGAAATTTTATTATTCAAAGTTTCCAGGTCTCTGATGAGTTTTCGCTGAGTGGCAGGAAGTAGATGAATGAGATGAGCAAAATTCATTGGTGGTACAGGGTTACATAAATGTACATGATGATACAGGATATACGACGCATTTCACTGGACAACCAGCATTATCAAGTAAGGGTAGAATGATATAAAAGGTAAACAGGAAGGGTATATATAGAGGGTGGAGGATCAGAGGAGGCGAAAATCAGGGGGCAAAAGTCTCCTATTGGTGGAGGGGTATTCTAGGAGTGCAAAATGGGGAACCGCTTCACGCACGCGCACTGGATGCGGGATGGTGTTGGTCGGTTGGCGGGGTCAAAGCTGATTGGCTGCGTGTCGAGGGGCGTGGCCTAAGTTGTGTGGCGCCGGCAGAAGACGAAGCTGAAGGAGGTAGCGCGGGGGGTTGCGTCAAGGGCACCGGGGGGCGAGGGGGGGCGTTAGGTCCTGTAGGGTAGTGCCTTTTGGCAGAAGGAAGGATCTGAAGGTCCAGAGTTTGGTTGTTGATGTTAGGATGTAAGGCTTGGATATATAACGCTTCGAGTATAGGTAATCTCCTTGGGTCACTTTCTTTATCGAGTATGGTGGTGTGTTTCTCTAACTCGTTGCGTGTGAGGTGGGGGTGGGATAGTGGTCTTTGATGGCTCCAGCCTGAAGGTGAAGAGTTAACCGACGTGAAAGACGAGTCTGCGTCATGCCAATATAGGAATGAGGTCCACAGTCCTCATAATTACAGGTATGTTGGCAAATGACGTGATCGTCGGTCATCGGGCTCTTAATCTTGGTGGAAGCTGGTTTGTTGCGGAGAACGAGGTTGGAGGTCTTGGGGGATTTGTAATAAATTATTAATTTGATTTTGTTTTCCGGGTTGGTTGGGTGGACATGCTTGGAGATTATTTCTTTTAAGACGGCCTCATCATTTTTGTGTTCAGAGGACATGTAATTGCGGTAGAAGATCTTAATTTCATTGGGGGGGGGGGCAATGTTGGGAGGGCTTTGGGTGTACCATTTTTCAAGATGGTGGTTGATGGTGCTGGAGATGTCGGAGTTGGAGTATCCATTATTCACTAAAACTTGGGATAGTCTTTCTAGTTCCTGGTGGGTGTCGGCCCAGGTAGAGCAGTGCATGAGGGCACTCCTTACATAGGTGGAGATGAAGGATAGAAGATAACGGCGGGGGCATTCACTATCGCCATTGAGGCACTGTCCTGTGTTAGTTGGTTTAGTGTAGACGGTGGTTTTGAACCCATGGTCGTTCAGAGCTACGAGGATGTCGAGGAAGGGGAGTTGTCCATTGTTTGATTTTTCAAAGGTGAAGTTAAGTCCGGAGGAGGTCATGAAGCGACGCTGGAGTTCCTGTAGTTCGTGGAGGTCCTTGATTTGCACGAAGATGTCATCCACGTATCTACAGTAGACGGCGGGTCGTTGGGCAGCTAGGAGCTCTTCCTCGATGGTACCCATAAAAAAGTTCGCAAAAAGAACTCCTAGGGGGCTGCCCATCGCCACACCGTCTATCTGCTTGTACATGTTGCCCCGGGGGCAAAGGAAGGGGCCCTCCTTGGTACATAGCTCCAGTAGTGTTTTCAGGGCCTTCTCCGGGATGTCCAGTGTTGGTGTATCAGGGCAATGGTAAATTCGACATAGAATCATGTCAATGGTCCTATCCACTGGCACGTTGGTGAACAGGCTTTCTACGTCGAGGGAGGCGATTGTGTGGTTATTGCTCCGGGGTGCGTCTCGTAAAATTTCCAAGAAATCGTGGGCTGAGTTAAGGTTGTATTGGCTGGGCACGTAGGGGGTGAGGAGGTTGTTCAGGGCCTTGGCGATCTGGTAGGTGGCAGTGGGGATCTGGGAGATGATGGGGCGGAGGGGGTTCCCAGGTTTGTGTGTTTTGATGGTTCCGTACGCATAACCAGGGGTGTATTCTCCGACGAGTTTTTTAAGGTGGACCCCTCCTTGTTTGGCGTTGATGGCGGTGATGGTGGTGTTGGCAGTACGTTTGATTTCGTCGGTTGGGTTGCGGGTGATCTTTTTAAATTTGGTGTTGTCATTTAAGATGACGTCCATTTTTCTAAGATATTCCTCCTTGTCATGAATCACGAGGCAGGAAGCTTTATCCGCACGACGGATGATGATGTTGGGGTTGTCTCTTAATTGTTTGGCAGCTTGGAAGTGTTGTTTGTTGAGGATTTTGCTATGGTGAGTTCTTCTGGTTTTGGCGGCTTCAGCGAGGAGAGTAGGTTGTAGGGCGGGAGTAGTGGTGACCTTGCCATCCTTCTTGAGGGGCTCAATGTTGGGAGGGCTTTGGGTGTACCATTTTTCAAAATGGTGGTTGATGGTGCTGGAGATGTCGGAGTTGGAGTATCCATTATTCACTAAAACTATCCGGACTTAACTTCACCTTTGAAAAATCAAACAATGGACAACTCCCCTTCCTCGACATCCTCGTAGCTCTGAACGACCATGGATTCAAAACCACCGTCTACACTAAACCAACTAACACAGGACAATGCCTCAACGGCGATAGTGAAAGCCCCCGCCGTTATCTTCTATCCTCCATCTCTGCCTATGTAAGGAGAGCCCTTACGCACTGCTCTACCTGGGCCGGCACCCACCAGGAACTAGAAAGACTATACCAAGTTTTAGTGAATAATGGATACTCTAACTCCGACATCTCCAGCACCATCAACCACCATCTTGAAAAATGGTACACCCAAAGCCCTCCCAACATTGACCCCTCCAATGAAATTAAGATCTTCTACCGCAATTACATGTCCTCTGAACACAAAAATGACGAGGCCGTCTTAAAAGAAATAATCTCCAAGCATGTCCACCCAACCAACCCGGAAAACAAAATCAAATTAATAATTTATTACAAATCCCCCAAGATCTCCAACCTCGTTCTCCGCAACAAACCAGCTTCCACCAAGATAAAGAGCCCGGTGACCGACGATCACGTCATTTACCAACATACCTGTAATTATGAGGACTGTGGACCTCATTCCTATATTGGCATGAAGCAGATTCTTCTTTCACGTCGGTTAACTCTTCACCTTCAGGCTGGAGCCATCAAAGACCACTATCTCACCCCCAACCACCTCCACCTCACACGCAACGAGTTAGAGAAACACACCACCATACTCGATAAAGAAAGTGACCCAAGGAGATTACCTATACTCGAAGCGTTATATATCCAAGCCTTACATCCTAACATCAACAACCAAACTCTGGACCATCAGATCCTTCCTTCTGCCAAAATGCACTACCCTAAAGGACCTAACGCCCCCCCTCGCCCCCCGGTGCCATTGACGCAGCCCCCCGCGCTACCTCCTTCAACTTCGTCTTCTGCCGGCGCCACACGTACCACGCAACTTAGGCCACGCCCCTCGACACGCAGCCAATCAGCTTTGACCCCGCCAACCGACCAACACCATCCCGTATCCAGTGCGCCTGCGTGAAGCGGTTCCCCCTTTTGCACTCCTAGAATACCCCTCCACCAATAGGAGACTGTTGCCCCCTGATTTTCGCCTCCTCTGATCCTCCACCCTCTATATATACCTTTCCTGTTTACCTTTTATATAATTCTACCCTTACATGATAATGCTGGTTGTCCAGTGAAACGCGTCGTATATCCTGTATCATCATGTACATTTATGTAACCCTGTACCACCATGAATTTTGCTCATCTCATTCATCTACTTCCTGCCACCCAGCGAAAACTCATTAGAGACCTGGAAACTTTGAATAATAAAATTTCCAACGCAGAAATTGCTATTTCTTTCAACCTCGTATGTATTAAAGAAAATTTATTACCTGGCTTTACTAACATAAAACTTCACGAGAATGCCAGACATCGCACCAGCACCCTCCAGTTTCGTGAAGAACTGGTGAAGGACGAAATAATTGAAAACGAGAGCTCGCCAACAACCTTCGTAAAGAACAAGATGCTCTTCTACGGATTTGGGAAGACGAAACCCCTCCAGACCACCTCAAAGCCGAAATCAACACAGCCCTCGAACAAGTCCTTGAACAACACAGAAGACAAGCCGAAAACACAACCATAAAAAAGCTTGCCCGTCTTTATGGCGGAAACATAAAACTTCCCAAACTAACAAAAAGATACATAAACCTGACTAACACCATTCTGACCCTGGACCACGAAGACCTCTTCAACAAAGGCCTCAACTGCCACTACAGCTCCAAACCTGGCCCCCACCGGAAATGCCTAGAAACGGAAATCCTCCTGAACGACATCCTACGACACAAGAAGGATGGCAAGGTCACCACTACTCCCGCCCTACAACCTACTCTGCTCACTGAAGCCGCCAAAACCAGAGGAACTCACCATAGCAAAATCCTCAACAAACAACACTTCCAAGCTGCCAAACAATTAAGAGGCAACCCCAACATTATCATCCGTCGTGCGGATAAAGCTTCCTGCCTCGTGATTCATGACAAGGAGGAATATCTTAGAAAAATGGACGTCATCTTAAATGACAACACCAAATTTAAAAAGATCACCCGCAACCCAACCGACGAAATCAAACGTACTGCCACCATCACCGCCATCAACGCCAAACAAGGAGGGGTCCACCTTAAAAAACTCGTCGGAGAATACACTCCTGGTTATGCGTACGGAACCATCAAAACACACAAACCTGGGAACCCCCTCCGCCCCATCATCTCCCAGATCCCCACTGCCACCTACCAGATCGCCAAGGCCCTGAACAACCTCCTTACCCCCTACGTGCCCAGCCAATACAACCTTAACTCAGCCCACGATTTCTTGGAAATTTTACGAGACGCCCCCCGGAACAACAACCACACAATCGCCTCCCTCGACGTAGATAGCCTGTTCACCAACGTGCCAGTGGATAGGACCATTGACATGATTCTACGTCGAATTTACCATTGCCCTGATACACCAACACTGGACATCCCGGAGAAGGCCCTGAAAACACTACTGGAGCTATGTACCAAGGAGGCCTCCTTCCTTTGCCCCCGGGGCAACATGTACAAGCAGATAGACGGTGTGGCGATGGGCAGGCCCCTAGGAGTTCTTTTTGCGAACTTTTTTATGGGTACCATCGAGGAAGAGCTCCTAGCTGCCCAACGACCCGCCGTCTACTGTAGATACGTGGATGACATCTTCGTGCAAATCAAGGACCTCCACAAACTACAGGAACTCCAGCGTCGCTTCATGACCTCCTCCGGACTTAACTTCACCTTTGAAAAATCAAACTATGGACAACTCCCCTTCCTCGACATCCTCGTAGCTCTGAACGACCATGGGTTCAAAACCACCGTCTACACTAAACCAACTAACACAGGACAATGCCTCAACGGCGATAGTGAATGCCCCCGCCGTTATCTTCTATCCTCCATCTCTGCCTATGTAAGGAGAGCCCTCACGCACTGCTCTACCTGGGCCGACACCCACCAGGAACTAGAAAGACTATCCCAAGTTTTAGTGATAATGGATACTCCAACTCCGACATCTCCAGCACCATCAGCCACCATCTTGAAAAATGGTACACCCAAAACCCTCCCAACATTGACCCCCCCAATGAAATTAAGATCTTCTACCGCAATTACATGTCCTCTGAACACAAAAATGACGAGGCCATCTTAAAAATAATAATCTCCAAGCATGTCCACCCAACCAACCCGGAAAACAAAATCAAATTAATAATTTATTACAAATCCCCCAAGACCTCCAACCTCGTTCTCCACAACAAACCAGCTTCCACCAAGATAAAGAGCCCGATTACCGACGATCACGTCATTTACCAACATACCTGTAATTATGAGGACTGTGGACCTCATTCCTATATTGGCATGACGCAGACTCGTCTTTCACGTCGGTTAACTCTTCACCTTCAGGCTGGAGCCATCAAAGACCACTATCTCACCCCCAACCACCCCCACCTCACACGCAACGAGTTAGAGAAACACACCACCATACTCGATAAAGAAAGTGACCCAAGGAGATTACCTATACTCGAAGCGTTATATATCCAAGCCTTACATCCTAACATCAACAACCAAATTCTGAACCTTCAGATCCTTCCTTCTGCCAAAAGGCACTACCCTACAGGACCTAACGCCCCCCCCTCGCCCCCGGTGCCCTTGACTCAGCCCCCCGCGCTACCTCCTTCAGCTTCGTCTTCTGCCGGCGCCACACGTACCACGCAACTTCGGCCACGCCCCTCAACACACAGCCAATCCGCTTTGAACCCGCCAACCGATCAACACCATCCCGCATCCAGTGCGCCTGCGTGAAGCGGTTCCCCCTTTTGCACTCCTAGAATACCCCTCCACCAATAGGAGACTTTTGCCCCCTGATTTTCGCCTCCTCTGATTCTCCACCCTCTATATATACCCTTCCTGTTTACCTTTTATATCATTCTACCCTTACTTGATAATGCTGGTTGTCCAGTGAAACGCGTCGTATATCCTGTATCATCATGTACATTTATGTAACCCTGTACCACCATGAATTTTGCTCATCTCATTCATCTACTTCCTGCCACCCAGCGAAAACTCATCAGAGACCTGGAAACTTTGAATAATAAAATTTCCAATGCAGAAATTGCCATTTCTTTCAACCTCATATGTATTAAAGAAAATGTATTACCTGGCTTTACTAACATATATATATATATATATATATATATATATATATATATATATATATAGCAGACAGGGCTATTATTCGAACAATACAAGCAGGAGGTCCAGTCACCTACACCACCACGAGAGTTAAAAGAAGGAATTTGATACTTCTATCTGTATTCCTTCCCAACTCGACTCTGGTGGGGGGACAGACTGTCTTTTAATCGAAATCCGGCTGCCCTAAGCATGACAAGTTGTTTATTGGATGACAAATATAGCTGACAGGGCTAAGATTCGAACCATACAGGTAGGAGGTCCAGTCACCTACACCACCACAAGAGTTAAAAAGAAGGAATTTGATACTTCTATCTGTATTCCTTCCCAATTCGACTCTGGTGGGGGGACAGACTGTCTTTTAATCGAAATCCGGCTGCCCTAAGCATGCTATTTGGTGCTGAAACAAATTTAAATTGCTATGAAAACATTCCACACTGATATTTGGTATTGATAAATACACTCAATGTAATGAAAAATTATTGTCATTACATTGAGCGTATTTATCAATACCAAATATCAGTGTGGAATGTTTTCATAGAAATTTAAATTTATCATTCATTACATTGAGCGTATTTATCAATACCAAATATCAGTGTGGAACGGAATGTGGGAAGGAATACAGATAGAAGTATCAAATACCTTCTTTTAACTCTCGTGGTGGTGTAGGTGACTGGACCTCCTGCCTGTATGGTTCGAATCTTAGCCCTGTCAGCTATATTTGTCATCCAATAAACATATATATATGTGGACGAGTGTCCATGTCCAACTCTTTCACGGTGTGATAAAGAATACTTAACCTTTTCCTATTTATATCAAGGAGAAGAGAATCCTACATAGAGAAAGTATTCCAATTCATACACAAGTCATAGGACCCATATTCCAGGATACCATACAAGAATTTTTTACAAGTGTTCCGAGGGACCTTGGCCTTGGAAACAATAATCATACCAAGGGAATCAAAGATGTGCTACCTAAGTAGGTGTGGTGTAGTGGTCTTGCCACTGGAATGGTAATCCTAAGGTCTTGGGTTCGAATCCCGATGTATCAATGGGATGATAATATTTGGATGGAACTTGTGCTGTACTTGGTATCAGTGCATTACCACAAAGCCCACCAACACGCCATATAAAATACCCTTGCAGTCTCCAATAATGAGCATTGTATGAATATTCCCATATTCAAAATATGCTAATGGGGACAGTGCCTAGTGAGTTAAGATCTCAATAGGTGGCGTTTGGGAAAGAGAGGGTCCAAGACCGGGAATGAGGCGGCGAGATAGTGGCGAAGCAGCTCTGAGGAGTCAGATGTTGCCTTAGGGCCACGAGGGACCTGCCAGGCTCGTGGTCTACGGTGGGAAGGCTACGAACGAGCCGGTTGAAGCACTCAAACTATCTCAATGTCTGGAAAAAGACCTAAGTCTAAGAAGCTGGATATAGTAATAAAAATAGTTCTTAATTGGAATGCTCTGAGATTCCATGTGGAGCTTCATTGTTGATGTCCCACCGCTTGGGACTGTGCTGTACGTCTTCCTAGACCTGCACGTAGATCTAACCTACTCCTTGCTTTCAATTTGTTCTCATGCCTAAAATATCGAGTTAACCTATCCGCGGCGAGACTCTGATTCGTTAAACGTTGTGAGGGGTGAAGCTATTGCAATAATTTCTGACGAAAATCGTCATTAAATATCGTTATTACTTATTCATATGCGCCAATTTTATGTTTAATGTGAAGATAGGTACATGTTACAACAATAAAACAAGTGGGAATAGTATTTTTGGGGTGACAAACACGAAATATTGCCGAGCGGTTCATTCATGGAGTTGATAGAGAGCGAAACTGCACCCTCCCTTCACGAGCTCTCGAGCGAGACTGGAGGTAGTGCGGGCTAGTCTCTCTTTCTCTCCTCCCTTTTGACCTTGAAACCGTGTAGGGAGTTTTGGCGCCATAAATCAACCGCTAATCACAGGAATAATAGAAAAATAGGTGATAATTGAGGGGGAGGGGGGGGGAGGGGGGAATTTGGGCAAATGTGGAGTAGTGATAGGATGTATCTCACATACTTACACATTCCTTTGTTTTGAGTGAGAGTGGGATGTTTGGAAAGGCTTTTTTTAGGCCATGGCTCATATGAGGACGCTCGCCCTCCTAGGGTTCAGACTCATATGAGGACGCTCGCCGTTTATGGGTTAATCAAATGGATTTTTGTAATTGTATGCATGCCTTAAACAAGTCTAGTTTTACTTAATCCGATTTTTTAATAACTTGCATATACTGTAGTCTGTTGTTGAATATCCAATATTGAAACTTGCTTGTTATATTGACCGATTTGAAGCTAGTGTTTCACTTATGTGGTCGATAATTGTTCTGGTTTCATTAACACCATTTTGTAAAATAGTGGGAATAATGGTGTCTTTTGTCCAGGCATTAGGAACCTTTCGGAACAGTAAGCATTTTGTGGGTAATTTTGCTACTTTGTTAAACATAAAATCACAAGGATATGTAATTTGAGCTGTCGAAAGATTGTCAATACTACCTGCTTTACATCCCTGCATCTCATAAGGTTATCCGACACCAATTGTCGTCACAGATATTTGGACATTATTGATGATAAAATCTAGAATAATGACTTCGGCTTGCCTAATATAAATTACTCAGCTACCTTGACTATTTCATAATTTTACTGGCCATCTGTTTTGTCTTGCGCTAAACCTTTTCTTATATACGTTCATAATTACAGTATTTCTTACAATTCCTTCAATTTTGAAATAATTAAATTACTTAATATCTTAATAATATTTGATTATTACACATGCTCTTACTTGATCATACTCCTACACTCAGATATGCATCAGTTATGATTCTGGTAAAGTTATCATTATATGTTTTTAAATGTCTTCTCTCAGCCTGTCAACTGAGAATATATAATTTGAATAGGTATGCTAAACTCTCCAGTATTTGTATTTATGTATATACCTTTGGTTTTATATTTCTAAATATTATTTTCTCTACATGTTTTAGGTTTTAACTCTGCTTTATGTATCACCATTCTGTAGTCACTTCCAACATTCACATATTCAGTAAAGTTATATAGATGCATTAGAATATGTGGTTTGACGGAAAAAAGTTAATATCAATTGTAGTTGTTCCATTAGGACCTTTCCATCTTCATTTCCGACAGGCTCTCGTTTGAGCAATATATCACGATTTTGAGCCGGTTTTGTTCTGCAATGTTTAGCAGAGTATGTTTTCCGTAACTTCAGTGACCTCTTCCAAAACTACATAAAACTGATTAATCTACCTTCTGCTGTCTTACTGTGGCTTAACCCCTTAACTCAATGCCTGCGGGCAGTTATAACAAAAATATGGTCATCACTGCGGCACTTGTCATATGATAATTGCCGAATTTCTGCCTTGAACAAGGACTGGGTGGCAGGCGAGCGAGTATAAGCGGCGCAGGACCGTCCCATCCACCGCTCCTCCGTGTCTGAGCCATCACTAGTGGCAGTGGGAGACATCTCCAGCTCCCTTACACACTCGTGAATAGCGAAAACCGCTCAAACTCGCTATTTTTTACTGATTTAGCGTCACATATGCAATATCGTTGCACGGCAACCAGTGGTCGTACAGACATGGTTCAGGTGTCATTGGAAAGTTCTATGCCTCTGCTGTCAAGGATATATCATTGAAATACGTTCTAGCTCTTGTTTATACATGAAAATGTGCAGGGAATGAAGGTTACTTTTAGACCAAAACCCCCGTATGGTACAGTGCAGACCAAGCAATTGTCAATATGACAAATGCCGCACCCAAGGTGTTAAAGGCGAGCTGTGTGTAATGGACACCCTACCGCCAGGTGACGATATTAGGCCCCATTCCCACCCAAAATTGTAATTTTACGATAAATATCGTTATTACTTGTTCATATGCGCCTATTTTACGTTTAATATGAAGATAGTAACATGTAACAACAATAAATCAAGTGGGAATAGTGTTTGGATGGTCAAAATCGCGAATTATTGCCGACCGGTCATTCATGAAATGTGGAGCAAAAGCGAGGCACACCCTACCCTCGCGAGGCCTGAAGCCAGACTGAGTTATTCTCTCACACTCTCTGTTACACCACACACTCGCTAGTCACATGACAACACCCTAGAACCGGCTTGGAGATATTGGCACAAAAATAAACCAATAAATAAGGGAATAAGAGGGAAAATAGGTGATAATTGAAGGGGGGGGGGAAGAGGGGAAGGAGGGGATTTGGGCACATGTGGAGGAGTGATAGAGACATGGAGGGGAATTATCTCACTTAAACACAATTTCTGTTCTTTTAAGTGCTACTGGGCCCTATTAAAAGGCTTTTATTAGACCTTACCTCTTAAGAGATTCCTCGCCCTTGCCCACCAAAACCTCTTAAGAGTGTTCTCACTATTCATGGGTTAAGGGAAAGCATATTTTTTTCTGAACTCCCTTCTCCTTCATGTTTAGCCCCATTAGTTTTCAAATGTTAAGACATTCGCTCATTTGCATGTCAATATCTTTACCTTTTGTGCCATTTTCCTGGCGAGCGATAGCGAACCAGTAATTAGGAGGAATCTGCCTCCGGCCGAGACATTTTTTTATAGAAAAATGTCCTAACATATCTCAAAGACATCTTATGCATGTTTCTTGTGTGTGTTAAGCATGATTGAGGTCTATGGGGAAACTAAAACAAATATACTGTATGTATATATATATATATATATTGTGACGTCTACCAGCGTTGGCAGAATCGCCTCTCGTTGGCCACTAGCGCTCGCCAGGGACATCGAAATGGGCTACAGTTATCAGAGAATGTTGTTCTTTCTTTCCTAGTAATCGCATTGTCACAGACAGTCTAGTGGTGGTCTTTGTTTTCGTCTGTGACAACGGGTTATATTTTATATCAACAGTAGTGATAATAGTACCAGCGTGTGAATGAGAAAGACTTTCAGAGCGAGGAGGTAGTAAGTGTCTGTATGTACGGGTGCATTCCTGCCTCTCGCTCGCCATTGGACGGCGTGTCTGGTTGTGTCCTATGACACCTGCTGTCTTGTGACGTCTCGGCCCGTGATTGGCCGACCATCGCGCTTTTGCGGTCTCCTGTGTAACTTACCTCCTCCATGAGGGTCCCCAGGAGCTGTTCTCGTCAGGACAGGCTTGGCGTGCGTGCTTCTAACATCCCTTTGCATACTCTCTCCCGATCACCACCTTTATCACTGTTTCTCTCACTCGATTCTCTCATTCCATACTCTAACCTTTATTAACTGCACAACACTCCCCTTGGGTTCTGCATATGGTTTTCATAGCCGGCCCATTGTATTGCATGCGCCGTCCTCAGAGATATTTACATGTACTTAGAATAGGTTTGAGGGTTCTTAGTTAGTATAGGTTAAGAACTGTGTGTGTCTCCATTATTGATTTAGTGTTTCTGCTCTTTTAATTTATGCTAGACTGGGATAAGGTAACTGTAGTCTTTGTCTCCGATGAGTGTACGGTTTGCTTATATCTACACGACTTCGACCGGTCCTGTGGTAGCCTGGGTTGTCTTTTCGGTGGCGTCCTTTGCGAGTGCAGCATTGTGTTGACTGAGGGTTTTGGCCTGTACCAGTTCCACACTTTGCTGCCTCTTTGCTTGTCTTTAGAGGGTCGCCAGGATAGAACCAGATACTTGTGATCTGAATCTATCGAGAGAGCCCCCTAGTCAATTAACGTAACTTAAAGGATGCAGTCTTAAGGTCATCGCTAGGCTACGAGCCTGCCTTGCTCAACCCCAGTTCCTTACCTAGAGTATCCCAGCTAGACATTATTAATCGAGTAGACACTTGTTAGTATTTAATATAAGCTCTTTGATATGTGCGCATTATTATTCACAGCATTTATTAGTCTAGGTTGTTGCTGAGCCGCACAACCATAGCAGACTGTTTCGTTGATGAGGAAGTACTTCTTTTAGTGTCGAGCATTGCTACCGTTGCGCATTTATAGTATTCTCGTGTCAGTTAACATTATATGTCCTATCTTTTAGTGTATTCGATTTACACGTGTGGTGTCCTGCCTCCTGCCTTTATATAGTTCTAAATCAGTACGAGCATCTTATGAGCATCAGACTTTCTTCAGAAGTTTTCAGGTCTATGCTGTAGGACAATACTTCACTTTCTTTCCGATAGGAGTGAAGAGTTTATTGTTGTTTAGAGTAACTGTATTGAAGCATCTTTTTATTGTATTAAATCTTGCAGTGATTTAATTGATCTTTCCATAGATTCCTTTGTATGCATTTTAACGTAACTTGCATCTTGTTTGTTATCAGGCTATACCAGTGCAGGTTAGCCTGAAGTAGAGTACATTTATGCCCAGTTAAGGATACCCCGCTATCGCAGATTAACCCTGGAGGGTATAGGTGTTTTGTTCGCCGGCATATAAGTTCGAGGGTTTGGATCTAGCGTACCGTTGTTGCATAGTGCCCTATTACTAGTCCAATCATTGAGTGCCCTTGTTTTATTCGTAGTCCCGGTCGTAACAAATGGCGACCTTGCCTAGTAGCTTATCTTAGTCGTCATAACAAATGGCGACCTTAGTCACGGATTTTGTGAACTAAGAAATAATTGCAAGATTTTTTTGGTGGAGATTTTTTTTTTTTAATCACCGTTTGGGGGTCGATTGTTATATCTCACAGTTTGGCAGTGGACATTTGTTTTTGAGGAATATTTTGGACACAGCTTTTTTTTTTGGCAACGTAGTATAGCACTTGAGTTGTCTTCAAGCATTTTTTGAGTGAATAGTGCTACGTGAGAGTTTAGGTACTTCTTTTTTTATATAAACGTTGAGGATTTCCGGTGGACACTATGTCGAACGACGGATCAGTGCACAGTGAGGACACAGTACGGGAAGCAGGCGAGGAGGTGGAGAAGGTGGAGTTGTCTAACGGCATTCGGGTGGTGAACAATGAGGAGAATGCTTAGATATTTTAGGAGGAGCCTGTGTCGGCGGATCGGGTGTCGGGGCTAGACCGGTACGGACTGCAGTGTGTAGCCACGGTCTTAGGGTTGTCCGGTACTAGCGGTTTGTCGAGAGGTGAGCTGGTTGCCTGGGTGCTCGGTGGGGTGCATGGGGCTTCGGGTGGAGCGGGAGCTGGGGCACCTTCTGCCCAGCCCCCATTCCACTCGACTCCTATCATGGCGCCCCCTCGGGCTCCGGAACCGGGTACGTTCCCACAGGCCGATGCCCGCTGGCGGTTGGCTATGCCTCTAGGTGATTCACGGGGTGGGTCCCCAATAGTAGCACCCCCTCCTCAGGGTTTGTCTTCCGAGATGTTGTTTCAGCTCGAACTCGCCAAACTCGAGCAGCGAAAGCATGAGGCTGAGCTCGAGCAACGAAAGTATGAGGCTGAGCTCAGGCAGCAGCAGCAGCAGTGGGAATCTGAGCTTAGGATTCAGGCTGAGGAGAGAAAGGCCATACGTGAGGCTGAGCTTCAGGTTGAGGCTATGAAGTACTGTGCAGACATAGAGCTTGAGAAGTCTCGGGTGGAGTCGACAGGGCAGCGTCTCGGTTCTGGGAATCGAGGTCTTGATCAGTCTTTATCGCACCTTCTTAAGTTTTTTTTTTTTTAAAAGACCTCCGTCTACGTATTGTGAAAAACCTGTTATCCTCCGGCAAATTGTGGGGTTGAGTGAGTGAAGGGGGGGACAGTGAATGAAGGAGGATGCATGTTTTTCATAATACGTGTTGCTAGCCCCAAACGCGCGAGCAACTGTGGCTTTCAACCATCCGACACATCCCCTTTTATTTATGTGCATCACACATGTTACATACAAATAAAGTTTATGTTTTGTTTTACCCTACTGTGGAAAGACTACGGATACACCACTCCTGCCAGGGCCTCACACAGTGGCATGACCCAGTCCTGTCGAACTGAGCTCATGACGCTGGTGGCATTGACCCGGAGGATAGCCATCCCTAGTCTTTGCTTGAGCCAGAGGGTTTCCCGGGGTTCTCCTGAAACTTCTCTGATTTTACGGCCTATTTCATTCACCATCTTAAGGGTGGTAGGGCCGAAGACTCTTGAAGTTTCGAATGCCAGGGGCTCGAACTGATGATTTCTGGCGATGGCTTGATATTTTTCTCGCTTTTTATTTTCTGCTATCCGGGCGGCTTCACCTGCTTCGTCGGCGTTTCTGGCGATGTTGGTTGTGGAGAAAGTGTCAACACATGTGGCATCCCACACGAGGCACCGGCCATTCTTGTAAGGGAAAGTGGTCCTCCCATCTGGCCGTTTGCCGTCTTCTCTGTGAAGTCCATGTGGTTCGAGGATTGATGCACGGTTAGCACTCTGCAGGGCCCGTTTTATGACATCATTTAGTGCAGAGTGTCTTGGCAGGCGGCCTGCGTTGTAATTACATGACAAGGCATGGTGACCTTGAGCATCCATCCTCCCACCACACTTGCAAGTGTGTGGGTGACAAACTGCCGCACCCACTCTGAGCGCGATGGCAACCCGGAGCGCTTCAGCATCCAAGTGAGTTCCAAGAGGTGGGATGGGGATGGCGTGTAACCACAAGCCACTCTCCGAACGGGCGGCTGCCTGGAGGCGTGCTTTTGCAACCTGGTCTGCATTGGTTAGGAGATTTTCTTGAGTTTTCTTCGCCGAGATGGTATCCCACGCTTTCTGCTTGCTCCTGGAGGTACCCTGAGGCTCCTCCTCTACTCCTGTACTTCCATTCCAGGTGTTAATCGCTGCTGTTACGTCCCCATTAAGTGTCATTCCGGGTTGAGAATAAAGGATGACAATACGAGGTCGTTGGTCGCGATGAGGGAAGAGATAAAGGCTGGGGAGGCAATATCCGAGGCTCTCCGTATGCCCAAGCCCCCGAGGCGGACAGGAAGGGTGGCTTGTGTCCAGGCCCGTTCTTTAAATTCCATGTTGGTGATGCTGGTCACTGCTTCTCAGATTATGCTGTCTAATTCTTGGAGGCCACCATTGTTCGTGTAAGTCATCGATGTGCGCAGGAGGTATTGGAGTTTTGGGATGGAGAAACAGTTCTTGAGCAGGGCCAGAGCTGAGTGGGCATCAATGTATATCAGGCGACTCACGAGACGTTGAAGCTCCTCCTTTTTAACTTGAAGTGCTGGTGGGATTGCTGCCAGAGTTAGTGGGGAACCTAATAGGGTTTGCTGGTGCTCCTGAAGGATCTTTACATCTGGCAATATGTTTCGAAACAGGGCCTGAGTCTCTTCTCCTTGTTCACGTGTGTGGTTGAGGAGGACAAGTTCACATTTGGTGTCATTTATCACTAGCCCGGCCTGGCCAAGGTCAGTTACGATGTTATTTAGGTCGGTTAGAACGTTCTCTACTGACCCACCCAAGGTTGCATCGTCCAGGTACCATACATTCAGTTCTGACCTTACTTTGTTAGCTGCTGCATCCACCCCTATTGAGAAAAGAGCAGGACCACCTGGATCTCCCTGCTGTAACCCGGTCTCTGATGGGATTACCGTCTCGCCAAAAATCAGGATTGAAGGTTTGGTATAAGCCTGCCAAAGTAGGGGGTACAGAGTGTGGATGTGTTCTTGAGCTGCACGGAGGAAGACATCCCTGCGAATGCTGTTGAATGCGTTCCGCATGTCAATCTTTAGAAGCACTCGTTTTTCTTGGGCTTGGCTGAGGTTGGTGCGGGTTGCATGTACAGCAGCTTCACACACCCCTGGAGTTCCGAAACCTAGTTGAACTGGTCTTAAGTGTTGACCTAGGCTATTCGAGAGTGGTTTCAAACCCACCTTTGTGGCAAGGCGGCGGAAGGTGTTCCCTACTGCTATTGGGCGCACACCGCCATCTTTTTTTGCCAGTGCACAGAGTGATGCCCCAAAAAATAGGGGTGTGGCACAGTCGGGTACTTCCCCTCTTAAAACCATGTTGATGAATTTGGTGAGGGTTTCCAAGAGTGCCTCCCCAGCAGCTCCTGATCCCTGACCCAAGAGGCCTTTGAGTGGGCGGGTCGGATTCCATCTGGGCCCGCGGCTGAGCCTGCTGGGAATGAAGTCACTGCGGCAACCACCTGCTCCTTCGTGACAACTAAAGGTTGGCGTATCTGGTCATTTGGGGCAGGGGGGAGGTTTAGGTCCCTAGGTGTAGGTGGGTGCTTTTCTTGTAGGGCTTCAACAACTTCGGTGCCTTGACCAGCAAAACCTTCTGAAGAGGACAACAGTCTGACGGCCCCTTTGATGTCACTATCAGCCAGCTTCGCCGCGACCCTCTTACGTAGCTGTTCAGCCTCTTCCTTTTCCTTGTCCTGGTGCTTCTGGGCCCTGTTTGGTTGCTGTTCGGGGGGTTCCACCAGTTTGTTTCCATCCATATACTGTGCTACTTGACGTTTCACTCTGGTGGCTAGTGAAACCTGAAGATGGTCTTGTATGTTGGTTCTGGGTGGTTTTCGGAGGGCCCCATAGGAGAAACCCAGGAGCCGTGCCCATGCGAGGGGTGTCTTGAGCTGTAGGGCCTGCTTTATGATGGTTGTAAGGGCCTCCGCCACTTGGATTCTGGCTCCTTTATTTACCCGGGCAAGGAGCTGGATCCGCGCTTTCCATTTGGTCACCAGTTGGCGACCGGTGTTGCCGGTGTTGCCCCGGTTGGCTCTGCAGTGGGCCCTGGGCATGCGAGACATTTCCAGTTTGGTTGTTCTCCTGATGTTTTCTTTGTCAGCTTAGCACAAGATAAATGAATAGATCTAAGACAGCCGGAACATTTTCGCGAATTCTTTCTTGCATTGGTTGTTCCGCACTTAAAACACTTAGTATCTGCTAGGCCATAGTCTTCCAAGATTATCCGTTCCTCTGCCTCTACCAAGCCGTCCTCATGATCTTCCCGTGGTGCTTCCATCTCTACCATGTCTCCCTTGTTTCAGAAACCCCGGGAAATCTCTCCTGGCACATATCTAGATTATTGCTGTTGTTATTAATGTATAATTGGCTGGATGCATAAACATTCACTTATCATAGTCAACCTCTCTGATGGGATATGTAAAAAAAAAAAAAAAAAAAAAAAAAAAAAATCACATATCATAGTCAACCTTTCTGATGGGCAATTGACCTGCTTCTCCTAAAGCTAAGTGGTTAAATGTATAAATCCTCGGCATTGGGCACCGGTACAACTAAAAGATCTAACTGATTGAAAGGAAGCACGCCAATTATATCCTATGATTACTTACACTGGCGACGCCACCCTGATGTTGAGTATTAATAAATGCTTAGGATATTAATAATGCTGTCAACATCAAGATAGGGAGAGAGCGAGAGAGTGAGCGAGAGCCAGGATCTGAGTGGGTAACCGAATCAAGGGCAGCAGTTATGGAAAAATGCTTAAATTGTACAAAATGTTAAGAGAGAGAGAGAGAGGGAGAGAGAGCAGGGGCGGGGCCGAGGGAGAAAGAAAGCGAGCTGGAGAGGGGGCTGGCCTGGTTAGGTATGAAAGATGTTAGAGAAAAACAAATAACTAAAATGATAAAAAGCGATCTGAAGTTATAGAAAACCAAAAAAAATAATAACAATGAGGCGGTTAAGTGCGGTGATTGAAAGTGGATGGAAAGATGTTAAGGATAAAAAGGAGAGAGAGAGAGAGAGAGAGAGAGAGAGTACAAAGGGTACAAAGGAGTACAAAGGAAATCAAGCAACAACAGGTCTAGTGACCCTTCTAGGTTGCTTGTCCTCCAAAACACTGAGGATCAAGTGTCCAAACAGTGGTTTAGAGTGGGTAAGGGAACATTGGAAAGGGAATTACTGCCCTGGAACTAATGTCCGTGGCAGGATTAGGAAGTTAGTAGAGGACAGATGGGTTAGTAACTGAGGGGGGGATAAAATAAAGTCATTCATTTACAAACGCAGTCAGTCGTGGGTTTGATGAGAGATATTTGTCTAGGCGGAGTTTAAATGAATCAACGGTGATGCAGTCTATAACGTTTCGGGGAAGCCCATTCCACAAGTTGACAACTCGATTGAAGAAGAAATTCTTAGATTCGTGCGAGTTAAAAGATTTACCAATAATTTTGCAACCGTTTCCCCGCGTGTAATTAGATTGGTCGATAGTGAAGTACTTACTACAGTTCATATTGTCGATGCCTTTGATGATTTTGAACACTTGAATTAAGTCACCTCTTAATCTGCGCTGTATTAAAGGAAATAGATTTAATTCTCTAAGATGCTCTTCGTATGGTTTGTTCTTTAGGCTAGGTATCATTTTGGTAACTCTACGTTGAACTCGTTCTAGCTTGTTTATATCTTTTTGGTAATAAGGGCACCAGGATTGAACGCAGTATTCCAGAAGAGGGCGGACTAAGGAATTGTAAAGGGTTAGGATAACTTCTTTGGATTTATGCTCAAATGACCTGCCTATAAAGCCAATTATTTTGTTTGCCTTCTTAACAACTTCTGAACATTGTTGACTCGGTTTTAGGTTACTCGATATTGTTACTCCCAGATCGGTTTCTCTGTTTACATTCTTAAGCTGAGTGCCATTCATCGAATAGTTTGCTTTCTCATTTAGGTATCCGACATGTAGTACTTACATTTATCCGCATTGAAACTCATATGCCAAATTTGGGCCCAACATGACAATTTATCTAGATTGTGTTGCATATCGTCAACTTGTTCTTTTGAGAGTACGTTACTTGCAATTTTTGTATCGTCAGCAAATTTTGAGATTGTACAGGTGAGACCCTCATCTATGTCGTTGATGTAAATTAGAAAGAGAATTGGTCCTAGTACCGATCCCTGGGGTACCCCGCTACTTACATTGGTCGATTTAGAGAGAGAGAGAGAGAGAGAGCGAGAGAGATAAATGAAAATGGACCTTGTAGCAAGTATTTCCTAAATGGTTAGAGAGAGGGAAATGAAAATGGACCTTATAGCAAGTACTTCATAATGGTTAGAATTGTTTGAGAAGTTGAAAGACCGAGGGTCAGGTCCTTGGGGTAGATGGAAGATGAGGCCTATGGTGGGGAACCATAAGGGTGAAACTGCCTGCCCTATAAACGGTTACTTCACTCACCTTGTGGTTACTGCTGGAGGTTTATGGTGCCTGGGCAGGGCTGGGCTAGTGCCTGACGGCTCCTTGTCCCTTCACTGATACTGGTAATAACACTCTCAAGATTAAACTAAATATGCTTTGTGGGCGATGTTTAAACAAGAAACCACGTTCTGTTTACTATGTGCCGAAACACTGTATCATCGCCGATCTTCTGATACGTATATGGGTCACTTAGCCCCACGATACCCCTCCGAAAATCCCCTCTTTTGAGGAGCTCAACCGACCCGTGTGCTCTCACTGTGCTCTCAAGTTAGTCCCTGCATTTGACGAGTCGGGTGTCACTGAGTTTTTCCTGCGTTTTGAGAAGAAGTGCCGGGAGCACCAATGGCCCGAGGTTAAGTGGGCAGCCCTTGTTTCCTCTAGGTTGGTTGGCAAAGGACTCAAGGCATATGATGCGTTGCCCTTGGAGTCTTGCATCGATTATGAGGTATTGAAGGAAGCTGTTCTGCGGGCGTACGAGTTACAACCAGAGACATATAGGTTGAAGTTTCGGGGTGTTACGAAGGGTCGTGAGTGCACTGTTACGATCCAGGTTCTGCAAGACACAGGGGTCTTCATCATTGGACTAGATAAGGCTAAATGCAACAACGGTAGCACTAGTTCCAACCCCTGCCTTAACCACTGGAGAACAAAACACCTATACCGCCCTGAGTCGTGCCTGGACAACGAGGTATCCTATGACTCGGTAAAAGGTGCACACTATAGGCTGATGATCACAGAAGCAGCCTATGCTCATACAACATACGATTACTTTATTAAGGTATACTAGGAAAAAGATAGATAGCGTAATTAAATTGCAGCAACGATTTAATAGCAAACTAGAAGAAGGATAATTAACGTTACATTAAATAATCAGTAAACTGTCACTCCTGTCTGAAAGAAAGTGAAACAAAGAAAGTCCTAAAGCATCATGCCAGAATCTTCTGCAAAAGTCATATGCAACTAAGAAGTACGTCTGGGATTCTGAACTGTGTATTATTACTGTGGGAACATATATAGTGTAGGGACATACGGTGTTATCTGGCACAGGTGTAATTATAAAACAGCCGGCAGTCTAAACTCTAACCACAAAAAGATGTGCTTTCTCCCACCAGGCACTAGCCTGCTCTGGTTGGGTCTCTCAGCAACAATCACGATTTACTATAAACATAAGGAGCAATAATGCTGCACACATATACACAATGAGATTATAAACCCTAATCGGGGGTCTGCCAGGTGGACGAAGTCTAGCAGGGGAGTCGTAGGCTAAGCTACCTGGGCCGAGCCACCTGCTCGGTAGCCTAGTGTCGTTCTCAAGTCTGTGCGCCTAGTTACATTAAAAGGTCTCGTGTACCTGGTTCTCTCCTGGCGACCCTCCTAAGTCAAAAGCTAACGAGCTAGCACAGTGCTGGGTGGACTAGGCCAACGCCCTCATACCAACACAGTGCTAGGCTCTAAGGTACACAGACAAGAAAATGACATAGGTCTCCGCAGGTATCCGGTACAGTTGCATATGCTCAACGAAGTCTATGCTCATAGGAAACTGCAACCTGATAGCCTCTCCCCAGTCTAGCATCGACTGACCTGGCAGACACCCCAGAAAATAAGGTTGGGGCAACACGATAAGTATGTCAAACCTCCCCAAGCCAAAATGGATAACCCTCTGATCCAATATGTCTAACTAAGTACATATAATATCTCTGAGAGCTCGCTGTATAATACAGTGACGGATATATTAAATCAACGTCAAGGGGAAGGGCAGTTAATTAATAGTAGGATATACAGAGAGAAGAAGGTAAGCAGTGGTAGAGAAATTTCGCAATAGGGGGGTGAGGTGGGCTGATAGATTGCAAAGGGATGTTAGCGTTACAGCACTACGAGGAACTCTGAGGGAGACACAAGGACAGGAGCCTGCAACACCGTCCCAGGACTGCGGCCGCCAATCACAGACGACTACGTCACCAGGCCGCAGGGCTGCAGAAGACGCCAGGAACCACCAGCCAATCAAGGGCGCGGAAAAGCGTGCGAGCGGGAAAACACCTCGAGTGAGGGAGGCAACACATACCTATGCACGCACACACTACCACCACGCCCTCGCTATTCTCTCTCTCCTTCCACAACGCATCTCATATTCAACTAATGATATAAAATACTTCCCGTTGTCACAGACGAAAGTAAAGACCACCACTGGACTGTCTGTAACAACACGAACACTATGAAAGAAAGAACAACATCCTCTGATACCTGTAGCCCACTTCACTGCCTGGGGAGAGGGGAGAAGAGGATAGGGAGCCACCCGCTGCCCCCTCGTGGTCGCTGGGGAGCTGACGTGTGTCACAGCACTTTTCTAGAACATGCCCGGGAACTGTCTGATGCTTTGAGAAATTGGCTGAGGTCAGAGAAGGTGACGACGTTCGAAGAGCTTGAGCAGTTATTCCTTCTAGAGCAATTTTTTAAATGCACAGGCGGCGACCTGACTTTGAACATCAAAGAGAAACATCCTAAAACTCTACAAGAGTCAGCTGAGTTGGCTGACCTGAGATTATCGCTGGTTCGTAGGTGCGGGTCTGCACAACGGAACCGATGCAGTTAACAAGGGGCACAACACTCCACCCTCCCCCCCCGAATCAGTGATGCAACATTTAATAACAAAAGTAAGAGCAATGATACTAATTTTGATCACAAACCAAAAACCGTCCCGTTTAAGAAAGGTCAGGGCCCTTCCCCACCTCAGTGGAAGTACAAGGGTGAAGTAGAGTGTTTTAGGTGTCATAAAAGGGGCATTTTGCACGTTCCTGCCCTAGTAACCAACCTGCAGCAGTCGTGTATTTGGCTAGCAACATTGGGGTGTCTTTGAGGTCTTCTGCGTTTACCCGGGGTGATATGTCAGATGCGGGGGCACAGCCAGTGAAGGAGTGTCCGGAAGGCTCGAAACCTGTCCGCTATGCGTTTTGCGACCATAGAGGGCGTGACTGCGTGAGTTGGGCTGGTTGCAAGCATGGGTTGGAGTTGTTGCGTGATACAGGTGCATCCCAGACTCTGATTAAAAACTTTACAGGCCTACCTATAAATGTGGCACGGGTAGTTGTGGTGCAGGGTATTAATGCTACACGGTCATACCCGGTGGTTCGAGTGGAGCTGGAGGTTGATGGTGTGACACGAGAGATAGATGTTGGAATCGTAGAGAAACTGCCAGTAGAGGGCGTCGACCTTCTTCTCGGCAACGACTTTGCGGTGCCTACTTCTGAGGTTCCACCCTTAGTCGTTGCCGAGAGGGCGGCCGACGTGAGTAGGGAGGGGCAGGAGTTGGTCGAGAGGTGTCAATTACAGCAGTTGGCGTGTGTTGTCACCCGATCTCGTGCATCTAAGGTGTCACAGCCTATTCCTCAGTCTCTAGACCAGCGGAGGAACGGTCGGAAGGAGAAAGCTAAAGTTGGGAGAAAGTTTTGTGAGTTTCGATCCAGCGGCTCTTCTTGGCAACTCAGTATTAGCACCAATGTTTAGGTCCGGAGTGGCCCCAGAACCTGTCACACTTGGTGAGGAGGTAGGGCGTGAGAAAACTCTGAGACAGCAATGTTACACACTTAAGCAAGATAGGATCGATAAGATATGGGGAGGCCATAAGTTGCTCCGGGAGCACTTAGATAGATTGGCTCCTTCGGATATCTGTCGGCTGCAGATAGATTATCCTGAGCTTCAGAAGTGTAGTAACGGTGCAATTGAACTTGATGAGGATGGGGGACTTCTATCGTGTGGAGGGCATATTGTACAGGCATTTTCTAGATCCCAGACAGAGTTGGGAGGGTGGGTCGAGAGTGGTTGACCAGTTGGTAGTGCCTAGTGTGTGCCGTGATAGCCTACTGAGGTTGGCGCATGATATACCGTTGGCAGGGCATTTGGATGTATGTACGACGGTAGCAGCATTGGCGAAATTGTTTTGGTGGCCAGGTATGAAGGCACATGTGGCGTCATGGGTGGCAATGTGCAGTACCTGCCAGACAGTAGGTAAACCAAACCAGTGTATTCCCAAGGCTCCGTTACACCCTATTCCTGTAATCGGGCCACCATTCAGTAAGGTTATAATCGACATGGTTGGCCCTCTACCCCCTACTAGTGCAGGCAACAAGTTCCTCCTCACAATCATGGATGTTGCCACTCGTTATCCGGATGCATACCCCATGCGAAATGGTACTGCTAAGACTGTTGTTCGTAACTTGCTATTTTACTGTTCTAGGTACGGGTACCCGCAGGAATTGCAGTCAGACCAAGGGTCTAACTTTACTTCTAACCTTTTCAAACAGACCATGCAGCAGCACGGTATCAGTACAGTTGTCTCTTCAGCCTATCACCCAGAGAGTCAAGGGGTGTTGGAGAGGTGGCACTCGACTCTGAAAAGCATGCTGCGTTGTTACTGTGTTGAGAATGGCAAGGATTGGGATCTTGGATTGCCCTATGTATTATTCGCTGCTCGGGAGGTACCTGGTGAAAGCCTAGGGTTAAGTCCCAATGAGTTAGTTTTCGGACAACAGGTCAGAGGCCCCCTCAACATGGTTAGAGAAATCTGGGAGGGCACAGCAAAACCATGTTCCATGTTAAAGTATGTCCTCGAGAGTAGATAGAGAATGCTGAGAAGCCTAGAGTTGGCAGGTAGGAATTTGGTAGGGTCGCAAGCACTTATGAAGGACAGGTACGATGAGAAGATAAAACTCCGGGAGTTTAAGGTGGGGCAGGAGGTGTTGATTCTGTTACCTCTGCCAGGTCATCCGTTGTCTGCCAAGTACGCTGGTCCTTATAAGGTGGTAAAAAAGATCTCTGACCTAGACTATCTTGTGGCTACTCCAGATAGGCGTAAAAATAATCAGCTGTGCCATGTGAATCTGGTGAAAGAATTTGTGAGGCGCCCCTCTAAGCCTCTCGCTGTCCCTGTGTTGACCTGCAGCGGTTATGGAGGAGAAGGAGTGAGGGACAGTGAAGCCCAGGTGGAGGATATATGGGAGTGTCATGTCCCTGCTGACCAGTGGGCGGGGAACTCCAGACAGGTGGCTGACGATGCTCTAGTGCACCTGCCTGAGCAACAGCATGCAGCCGTGCAGCGCCTGTTTGCTTCATACCCCACTGTGTTTGCAGAGCATCCAGGCCTCACAACTCGAGTGGTGCATGACGTGGACGTGGGAGATCACCCCCCCTTTAAATCATTACCCTACAGAATTCCACCCATTAAACTCCCAGCCCTCAGAGCGGAGTTAGAGTATATGTTGGAACGGGGGCTGATTGAGAAGGGGGCAGTTAGGTGGACATCTCCTGTCACTCTGCAGCCCAAGCCTGATGGAAGGTTCGCTTCTGCATTGACTTTCGGAGATTGAACGGGTTGACTCCCACCAATGCTTATCCCCTTCCCCGTGTTGACGATAGTGTAGACAAGATTGGTAAGGCACAGTTTCTAAGTAAGGTAGACCTAGTGAAAGCCTACTGGCAGGTGCCCTTGTCTGAGCGGGCGAAGGGGGTATGCGGGTTTGTGGTTGATGGGAACACCTACCGATGCAATGTGATGCCGTATGGCCTTAAAAATGCCCCAGCAACCTTCCAGAGTCTTATGAATGAGTTAGTAGCTGACATCCCTAACTGCAATGTCTACCTAGATGACGTTATAATTTACGATGACAACTTTGAGAGTCACTGTGAGGACATAGAAGCCTTGTTTCGGAAGCTCAGTGAGGCCAGCTTGGTGGTCAATCTGGGCAAGTGCGACTTTGTCCGGGCAACTGTGCAGTATGTTGGGTTTGTGGTCGGGTTAGGCCAGGTGTGCCCCCCCCAAAACAAGATACAGGCTATTTATTAACCAGTTCCCCAGGCCATCCACCAAGCGGCAGATCATGAGATTTTTGGGCATGATCGGTTACTATCGCCGCTTCATTCGGGGTTATTCTACTGTGTTAGCTCCCCTGACAGATTTGCTAGCAAAAGAGAAAAAGTTCAAGTGGGCACCTGAGTGTGAAAGGGCTTTTTCGCTGGTCAAGCACCTACTATGCACTCACCCAATCCTCAGGGCCCCTGACTTTGAAAGACCATTCCAGCTGGCAACAGATGCCAGCAGTGTAGGGGCTGGTGCCGTCTTAATGCAAACTGACGAGGAAGGTTTGGAGCATCCAGTCAGCTTCTTTTCCAAGAAGTTTAATTCCGCTCAGAAAAAAGTACTCTGTGGTGGAGAAAGAACTGCTGGCAATAGTGTTGGCGCTCAGGCACTTTGAAGTATATGTTCCTGCCTACGGGCCAGTCGTGGTGATTTACACCGACCACCACCCTCTTAAATTTCTTAACCAATTCCACAACTGGAATATGAGGCTGACACGTTGGTCACCCATGTTGCAAGAATACAATCTAGACATTCGCCATATTGCCGGTTGTGAGAATGTGATTGCAGACTGTTTGTCGAGGGTGGAGGATCCGGCGTAGATCACCACAGGTGTGTGGGTTTGAGTGGAGAAAAACCAGGCTTGCCCTGTAGAGCAGCCGTCAAAAACAAAATTAAAATTAAATCAAAAATCACATAAATTTTTTTTTTTGTTATAGTTAATTGTAAGTTGCCAATGTTATAGCTAAAGTCCAAAGTTGAACCTCTCTTTCACTTAGTAGGCTGGGCTCTGTGAAGCTCGCTCAGGGAGTATAGCAGGCTAAATTATACTATTGTGTTTGGGAGGGGTTGTAAGATTTTCTTTATGCTAAAATGTTGCTTTATTTAAGATTGAGCTTTGCATTTCATTTCTGGTGGAGTGGCTAGGTGTGGCGGGTGTTGTCGGCATTCTGCCTTGTCAGATATGGTGCTCGCCTAATGATGAGCATCCCATATCTTGGGCGGGATGTGACGTCTACCAGCGTTGGCAGAATCGCCTCTCGTTGGCCACTAGCGCTCGCCAGGGACATCGAAATGGGCTACAGTTATCAGAGAATGTTGTTCCTAGTAATTGCATTGTCACAGACAGGCCAGTGGTGGTCTTTGTTTTTGTCTGTGACAACGGGTTATATTTTATATCAACAGTAGTGATAATAGTACCAGCATGTGAATGAGAAAGACTTTCAGAGCGAGGAGGTAGTAAGTGTCTGTATGTACGGGTGCATTCCTGCCTCTCGCTCGCCATTGGACGGCGTGTCTGGCTGTGTCCTATGACGCCTCCTGTCTTGTGACGTCTCGGCCCGTGATTGGCCGACCATCGCGCCTTTGCGGTCTCCTGTGTAACTTACCTCCTCCATGAGGGTCCCCAGGAGCTGTCCTCGTCAGGACAGGCTTGGCGCGCGTGCTTCTAACATCCCTTTGCATACTCTCTCCCGATCACCACCTTTATCACTGTTTCTCTCACTCGATTCTCTCTTTCCATACTCTAACCTTTATTAACTGCACAACACTCCCCTTGGGTTCTGCATACGGTTTTCATAGCCGACCCATTGTATTGCATGCGCCGTCCTCAGAGATATTTACATGTACTTAGAATAGGTTTGAGGGTTCTTAGTTAGTATAGGTTAAGAACTTTGTGTGTCTCCATTATTGATTTAGTGTTTCTGCTCCTTTATTTAATGCTAGACTGGGATAAGGTAACTGTAGTCATTGTCTCCGATGTGTGTACGGTTTGCTTATACCTACACGACTTCGACCGGTCCTGTGGTAGCCTGGGTTGTCTTTTCGGTTGCATCCTTTGCGAGTGCAGCATTGTGTTGACTGAGGGTTTTGGCCTGTACCAGTTCCACACTTTGCTGCCTCTTTGCTTGTCTTTAGAGGGTCGCCAGGATAGAACCACATACTTGTGATCTGAATCTATCGAGAGAGCCCCCTAGTCAATTAACGTAACTTAAAGGATGCAGTCTTAAGGGCATCGCTAGGCTACGAGCCTGTCTTGCTCAACCCCAGTTCCTTACCTAGAGTATCCCAGCTAGACATTATTAATCGAGTAGACACTTGTTAGTATTTAATATAAGCTCTTTAATATGTGCGCATTATTATTCACAGCATTTATTAGTCTACGTTGTTGCTGAGCTGCACAACCATAGCAGACTGTTTCGTTGATGAGGAAGTACTTCTTTTAGTGTCGAGCATTGCTACCGTTGCGCATTTATAGTATTCTCGTGTCAGTTAACATTATATGTCCTATCTTTTAGTGTAATAGATTTACATGTGTGGTGTCCTGCCTCCTGCCTTTATATAATTCTAAATCAGTACGAGCATCTTATGAGCATCAGACTTTCTTCAGAAGTTTCCAGGTCTATGCTGTAGGACTATACTTCACTTTCTTTCCGATAGGAGTGAAGAGTTTATTGTTGTTTAGAGTAACTGTATTGAAGCATCTTTGTATTGTATTAACCCTTATTTAACGGGTGGTAACTTTACCACTTTACCGCTCAGCGGGCATAATCCCAAAATATTTGCTTAATTTCACTCGCCCTAGCGCCGTTAATATGGCTCCAATGCGTACAAAACGATCATTTTTGGAAACAGCAACTCTTCGTCTCCCCATATTAGTCTATGTATGGATGTTATAAATGAGTGTGGAGGGTGGGAAGAGGTGAGGAAGAGGAGGTACTTTTTGGTCTATTTCCCGGGCGCGTTCGGTTGCGTTCGCTTTGGCCTGACTTCGGCCTCTCGCGCGTCTACTATTCCTTCGGTAATCGGTCTTATTTTTCTCTTATTTCTCCTTATTTCTGTATTCTCTGTATTCTCTCTCTCTCTCTCTCTCTCTCTCTCTCTCTCTCTTTCTCTTTCTCTTCTTTCTCTCTCTCTCTCTCTCTCTCTCTCTCTCTCTCTCTCTCTCTCTCTCTCTCTCACTCCTGTCTGTCTGTCTGTCTCTCTCTCTCTCTCTCTCTCTCTGGCTCGCTCACTTTCCCTCTCTCGCGCGCTCTGTCTCTCTCTCTCTTCCTCATCCTTATATGTAATTCTCATTATTATTTTCTCTAATCTCTCTCACTCCTCCTGTCTGTCTGTCTCTCTGGCTCGCTCGCTTTACCTCTCTTGTGCTCCCTTTCTCTCTTCCTCATCCGTATATGTATTTCTCCTTATTATTTTCTCTAACTAATCCCTCTATTTCATTTATTTGCTTGTAATATTTCTGTATTATATCTTTTTCACTCTTTCTTCAGTTCAGTTTCTGTATTCTCTCTATACGGTGGGAATGGTATTTCGTATGAGGGATGTGCAGCACAAATATTCAATCTTTCGTTGTTTGGTTGTTTGTATTACCGTAAGAAATTTACTGAACGCCTGCAAATAATACGCTATAAAATGCTTGCAATCAAACTCTCAAGCAATTTCAAGGTCACATGTAATTATAAATGTAGGCTATAGGTAGACCCAGAGAGGAAGAGACAAGAGAGAGAGAGAGTGTCGTGATAATATAACAATGTTACATATGTATCATATATATGAAAACATAATATATACGGTAGGCCTACATCTGTTCCCCACAATCATATAATGCCAAGCACAAATATTCAATCTTTCATTGTTTGTATTACCGTAAGAAATTTACTGAACGCCTGCAAATAATACGCTATAAAATGCTTGCAATCTCTCTATTTTCTCTAATCTCTCTCACTCCTCCTGTCTCTCTCTCTCTCTCTGGCTCGCTCGCTTTCTCTCTTCCTCATCCGTATTATGTATTTCTCATTATTATTTTCTCTAACTAATCCCTCTATTTAATTTATTTGCTTGTAATATTTCTGTATTATTATATCTTTTTCACTCTTTCTTCAGTTCAGTTTCTGCATTCTCTCTCTCTCCCTCTCTCTGTTTCGCTTGCTTTGCAGGAATTTTATTTTTGTTTTATATATAATATATAATAATTTACTTATCATTACTTACTATATCGTATAAACAATAGTAGGTAGCCAACTTACCATAATACAGATACACCAAACCGATCCGCATGCGGTTTTGTTTATCACCTGTTTACTAAAGTGCCACCATTATCGATTTTCTTGGAGCCGACTCGAGCGGGAGGGTTACCAATTGAAGTTAAATCCGCTAGCATATATTGTTAAATGTAAGACATGAAAAATACCACTAGAAATATGAATTGGCAAAATCCATATAATATCACTTTGAAATTGTTCTGAAATTTCAAAACAAAACCGCTAGTGTAAGTCATTGCTGCTAGATCGAAGTAAAGGTCTCTAGATCTAGCGGAAGTCGCTATACGTATTGGCAGTACTGCACACTCATTCATTTCATTCATTCATTTTCTATTGAGCTCGTCCTGGAATCTTTACGACTCTGAATCTTACGATTGCCGACGGCGTTACGTTGTTGACATTGTTGTTGATGTTCCAGTGGAGGGATGAACAACATATTTTCCTTGTCCAATAATAGCTATTTCATAGTCCCACAGGACTTATTTTGATATATTTATAAAATTTATTGAACGCCTGAAAATAATACGCTATAAAATGCTTGCAATCAAACTTTCAAGCAATTACAAGGTCACATGCAATTATAAAAAGGTATATTGTAGACCACAATCTTCGCCAAGCTTCGTTGTTGCTTGTATTATCGTGAGAAATGTACCATACACCCTGGTTATTGTGAGAAATTTACCGAACGCCTGCAAATAATACGCTATAAAATGCTTGCAATCAAACTCTCAAGCAATTGCAATGTCACATGCAGTATAGGTAGACCCAGAGAGGAAGAGACAGACAGAGAGAGAGGGGAGGTCAAGAACATCTGCTAGGTGTGATATCCCCTGGGAGGGAAGAGAAGATTAGTTAGGGGCGTGCCCAGGCCTACATCAGACAAAGAGAGTACAAAGGAGTACAAACAAAGAGAGTGAGACAGAGAGAGTGTCGTGATAATATAACAATGTTACATATGTATCATATATATGAAAACATAATATATACGGTAGGCCTACATATGTTCCCCACAATCATATAATGCCAAGCACAAATATTCAATCTTTCGTTGTTTGTATTACCGTAAGAAATTTACCGAACGCCTGCAAATAATACGCTATAAAATGCAAAGGAAATTGATTGTAGAGTGCAATTTTGAGGACGTAATGTGCTCTGAGAGAGAGCGGAGCGGTGATTAGGAGCATACATTACCTCAAGACCGCTCGCCACACAGGGAATTATATAAGGAAATTACCGTATTTTAGGGTTTTTGCACTCGTGTTGCACGATTGTTGAAAGACAACCAGTGATCGTAGAAGGATGGTTCGGGTATCATTGGAAAGCTCAATTTACGCACTTTCAGAGATACATACTTGTATTACGCTCTGGGTCTTGTTTATGCATGAAAAAGAGCACGGAACAACCCCATTTAGGGTAAAACAAAAAACCACTGGGCGGCACAGTGAAATATACTCCACCAGCCGCTCGTAAGGTGATAAAATGCTTGCAATCACATTTTCAAGCAATTATAAAATGTAAATTGTAATTACCAACACCCACACCAGTATGTTCTTCGTCAGCAACGTCTCCAATTTGCTCAAGGGTCTGTCCAATATCAACCACAACATCCACCCCACGCAAATTATGCTTGGGGTGAAAGCCTATGATCGGGTTATTTTCGTCTTCCGAGTCATCCACACTACCAAAACTCTCACCCAGACCTTCGACGGTTTCATCCAACAGCTTATTAGAAAGTTCTGAAGAGTTCAGCATGATAACAGGGATCTGCCTTGCTTAGGCCAATCGGCTTTCTGCAGACTCCCATTTTCTTATGTTCTTATATCTAGTTCCTGGGTGGTAAGCCGGGCGTGGTTAGTAGGGTGGCGCGACGCACTAGGGATGGCGGCCACCGAATCGAACACGGGCAAATCTTGACCTTCCATTATGGCTGCTTGAGGGTCACTTAGTCACGGTCACGCAGTGGGGATGTGTGGGTGGGCCCTTGTAGTACACCGCCTGACCACCAAGTTTCGCTTTCCACCTAAATTAGGGCGGGAATACGCCCACGGACTTAAGTCCGATCCCGCCATTTAGTCCAATTTTCTCGTATCGGACTTAAGTCCGACCCCGCTAAATAATCTTGCAGTGATTTAATTGATCTTTCCATAGATTCCTTTTTATGCATTTTAACGTAACTTGCATCTTGTTTGTTATCAGGCTATACCAGTGCAGGTTAGCCTTAAGTAGAGTACATTTATGCCCAGTTAACCCGCTGATCCCCAGCTAGTTTTAATATTTTGTTCACCCCAATCCCAAGCGATTTTGATTTTTTTTTTCCTAACTAAGAATAAAAAGAAAATAAGATTTTTTTTTTTTTTTTGCTTACCGATGATTTTTAGGGGTCCTAAGGGGGACCCCTGGCGGCTGCAGTTTGGCCCGGTTCATATATCCCGCCCGTGCGGGCAGGCTGAGGAGCCCGGCAGCCAGATGTACGATGAGTCGAGTTTTCGGGTGTTTGGGCATTACCACCCGAGTATCTTGTGTGCCTTTATAGTTCATATTATACCACGTATGTATCAATAATGTCATAATAAGTAAAGTTTCAAGTGTAATAAGTGCACATATGCAAGTAATGTAAGTGTTCACTCTTGGCAACGACTCCCGCCCTACATACAGACAGACGGACACCAGGTGACAGTTCTCACTCCCGCGCTCTCTGTCTAACTGTACATTAGTCCAGCACTTTCACTTTTGTTGTCTGACACTGCCACACTGTCACTTTATATATATATATAGAATAGTTTACCGTATAGTTTACTGATATTATATCATTTGTAGGCACTTTTTAGTTAGAAATATTGGCTTTCACATTGTATTTTTGTTAGTTTGCACAAGTAAAATGTATCTCACTGTTATTATGAAGTTGTAGTTTATCACTTTATACAGTTATTATTTACACTTGGTATTTACACTTGGTTTAGCGTCTTTTTTCGCAGTCTTTTTTATACACTTAAAAGTGTTCAAGGGTGTGGTACTGGATGAAGCAGTCCGGGTGACACAGGGCAACATTACACTGCCTGCAGAAATTGCTGGTGTCAACACGCATAGGGCTCCTTCGTGTCGTGTTGCGACACACATGACACCGCCTGCGGGGTCTCACCTGGGCTTGAGTGGCTGGCACATACGTGGGGAAATGGCATTCAGTGAGTCTGGCAATCCCTTCTGCTGCTGGCTGACGATGTGCTGGTGGTTGCGGGTTGCGGGGTTGAATCATGTATGTATGCAACATCTCTCTGCTCAACTCGATACAGAAGTCCTCCATCGTCTCTCGCTTGCCAGTAATTGCATGGTGGAGAATGTGCCAGTTGTACAGGGTGATGTCTAGGAGATGGAAGAACAATTTTTTGTACCACCTCATAGTCTTCCTCGCACATTCACACGAAGCGATGACAGCATCGGACCTGTCAACCAGCCGCATGTTGATATTATAATCACAGATTGCCTCAGGCTTCCGGATTATTTCCCTTGTTGCTCGGTCACGTCGTCGGCTGTTTTGGAAGATTGGTTGGTGGACTGTTGTGAGGACGTTGACATCCCGGTTATCCATCCAGGATAACAGGAGGACATTATTGGCCTGCAGGTAGATGATGGAGCCCTTTTCCCGCCTGGGTGGTAGATTGGGCATGAATATTCTGTTCCTCCTGACGGTGCCACACACGCCTGTTGTGCGGCTATACAAGAACTTGGCAAGGGAGGGGCTGGTGTACCAGTTGTCCAGGTACAGTATGTGGCCCCTGTCCAAGTAGGGCTCCATCAAGGTGATGACAACGGCCCCTGATATACCATATGTCCTCGATGGCACCAATCTGTCTTCTTCCCCATATACAGAATGATGTCCTGGATGTAGCCGGTCAAACAGTCACACATGACGAAGGTCTTCAAGCCATACCTATGACGTTTGCTGGGGATGTACTGTCTAATGCTGATGTTTCCCCGCCACAGTAACAAACTCTCGTCAATTATGAGTTTCTGATGGGGTTTGAAGGCCGCAGCAAACTTTATCTTGAGGTACTCAAAAATTGGTCTTATCCTCTCCATGGGGTCCTTGGTGTTTCTGGGGAGGTCCTGGTTTCTGGTATGGCTTGCCAGGCTGTCAATAAAGTGCAGGTTCCCCATGATTGCAGAGAATCTGTTGCGGCTCATGATCTTGGCAAAGATAGGGGTGCGGATGAGGGGATCCCATGACCAATATTTTCTTATTGACGATTTCGTCGTCACCCCCATCAGGATCACGATCGCCAAGAAGGAGTAGAGCTCTGGGATTTGGAGTGTTTCCCATGACAGCCTGGCCGAGTACCTGGATTGTTCCTTACCAGCCATAAAGTACCAATTATACCAGTTAGTCTGGTCCACAATTAGGCTCAACAGGTTGGCAGTAAAAAACTTCAGAAAGATGTCCAGTCTTGGGGTGTCAGGTCCTTGGTGAGGGAACGTAGGGCCGGCAATCCCTGCGCCCATAAATTGCCAGTCGGTGGGCTGATACCGTTCCCCATCCTGCCAATCCCAAACATCAGGTACTTCGCCGGCATCAGGGTCGTCGGGATCCGGGTCACCAGGGTGGCGAGGGGGCGCAACCGTGTCTCTTGCCACTGCCCTACCCCTTGCCCTTGCCCTTGCCCTTGCCCTTGGCCTGCCTCCTGACGGCCACCTGGACCCTCCTGGCCCTCTCGAACTGCCAGTGGGGGGGGCTCTAACGAGGGTCACCTTACCCACCCGTCTTGGACGCCCAGTTACAACCCCACGCCCGGGAGCTGACAATTCTGCGTGAGAATCGAATGGAGGTGGTGATGGTGTTGGTGTGTGGTAGGGCACTCGTCTAGGAGTTCTGGTGGGGGTGTAGGGTAGTGAACCCGGTGATGGTGGGGTGTAGTCTGGTGATGGTGCTGGTGGTGGTGTGGTGATGCGAGGGTCTCCCCTGGCCGCTGCGGCGGTGTCTTCCCGGGCTGCCATAACTGGGAAGAGACGCCTCGCAACCATCCGACGTCTTTCCACTTCCCTTGGTGGGGTGTCGGGAACCTCCTCTTCCTCTTCACTAGATGGTGGTGCGGCATGTCTCCTGCGAAGCCCATAAAAATATTTGGGCTTTACAGCTTTGAGAGGTGAGGGCTTCCGTGGTGGTGGTGATGGGAGGCGGCGAGGAGGGAGAGCATGAACGTGGCCTCTCACACTCGCGGCCGTAGGGGTAGGCTGGCTGTGGTGTAGGGGAATGTCCAGGAACGATAGGGTCGTCTACTTCTTCCTGTAGCTCGACCTGTTCCCCACTTGCTGGGGAGTCCTCTATATCCCTTGCCCTGGGAGACATGGGGGAATGGTAATTTCTAGCCTCCCTCTCCCTCATTTGTTCAAAACTGAGAGGCAGTTCTTGTATAGGGATGTCGGGTGCCTCCTGATTCATAGCGGCATATTCCTCCCTACTCGGGAAATATTCCTCTTCTGAATCATCGAGGCATGAGGATTCGGTGTCAGAGTCTTCCTCGTCACTTTGTAATAGGATTTCGTGGGCTTCATCAATGGTAAGGCCCTTAGCACGGGATGGGTTACGGCGTGGAGGTTGTTGGGACATGGTGATCACTCGCGGAAGACAACGGGTATACTGAATGTCCTTTGTCACGCACTAGGTCAAGCCCAGAGCATCCTTTGGTCTTATCATATCTACCAGCCAACGAACTTTTCACTACAAATTTCAAGGCAATATGACATAGGACAAGACATTATAAGGTCTAAAGTCGCGTGACTAAGGAATGTCACACCTACAGAAATATAGATTAGTCTATCATATACACAACTCATCCAGATACTTCCTACCATATGCATGTAGTAAATAAGGTCCAAAGTCGTCTTTACAGCTGCTCCAAAATCAAAAACATCCTAAGGAATATCCTATACCATTTTTAGACCAAACCACACCATACAACCTGAGTAAATAAGGTTGAAAGTCGCGAGCCAATATCCGCATATAGGATTTTCTCACGCAGCCTGTAGCCTCTAGGCAATACTAGGCATGGTCAGGTACACCCATACAAAGCTCTCATACACCATCCAACTGTGTCTGACACAAATCTCAAGCCAAACCCGACCATACGACCCGAGTAACTAAGGTTCAAAGTCGGAGCGAAAAGGTGGATAATTACGCGCCCCTAATCCATCCCACCATCCAGCCGCTCACCATACCAACCCGTTTTCCCGCCAACCACTGGTTTCCCGTATTGTATCGAATACCCTGCATAATTTTTAGGCCAATAGTTACCATACCACCTGAGTAAATCATGTCCAAATTCGTGTGGCAATATGCGGGTATACGTAAATCCGTTTATTATCCATCACCCGCTCAGACTATGTTCATGTACACCAATAATACGTATAGACAATGACATCCCACGGCTCTGACACAATTTTCAAGCAAAAACAACCAATACGACCCGAGTAAATAAGGTCCAAAGTTGCGGTCAAAAAAGGTGGTTCAGTACATGCCTCTCATCCACCCTGGTTCAGCCGCACGACCCACCAACCCGTTTAGGCCGCCAGTCCCGCCTTCCCAATACCCTAGAGTGTACGCGGTACCATTATTAGGCATTTCCTTACGATACCTGCCGCGTAACTGATTTTAATATGCCGGACGCACGTGATGCGTCGCTGGGAGCTGGTGGTCGAATAGTGCCGTTGCATCACGTGCGTCGCTGGGATCCAACGGGTTAAGGATACCCCGCTATCGCAGATTAACCCTGGAGGGTATAGGTGTTTTGTTCGCCGGCATATAAGTTCGAGGGTTTGGATCTAGCGTACCGTTGTTGCAAATTGCCCTATTACTAGTCCAATCATTGAGTGCCATTGTTTTATTCGTAGCCCCGGTCGTAACAAAATCGGTAATAATAACAAATAAATACATACATCTGACAATGTAATCTTAAACCTCTCATCACTTAAGTAAACTTGGAGGTATCTTACTGTTAAGATATCATACTATTATTCACTGCTCTGCATTAAGGGGGAGATAGTCGCTTCATCTGGACCCCCTTCTCCCGCATGTTTAGCATATTAGCTTTGAGTTCTTAAGACGTTCCTTCCGTTAGTTTGGCGATTTGGAGACCTTTTGCCTTAATATTATTATTTTTGTTTTCAATATTTAGACCTTTCATGCAATTTATATGTCGATATTTTCCTAGCAAGCGACAACAAATCTTTAATTTTAGAAGGAACCAGCCTTTGGCCGGGCCATTTTTCTACTAAATAATATATACAATTATACATTCATCTTTAAGATGGGTCTAGGGGAAAATTGTGTCATGCTTGATGGAGGTCTAGCGAGGAAACTAAACAAATTATAAATTAATATATATATATATATATATATATATATTTTTTTTTTCTTTAATACATACGAGGTTGAAAGAAGTGGCATTTTCTGCGTTGGAAATTTTATTATTCAAAGTTTCCAGGTCTCTGATGAGTTTTCGCTGGGTGGCAGCAACTAGATGAAGGAGATGAGCAAAATTCATGGTGGTACAGGGTTACATAAATGTACATGATGATACAGGATATACGACGCGTTTCACTGGACAACCAGCATTATCAAGTAAGGATGGAATGATATAAAAGGTAAACAGGAAGGGTATATATAGAGGGTGGAGGATCAGAGAAGGCGAAAATCAGGGGGCAAAAGTCTGCTATTGGTGGAGGAGTATTCTAGGAGAGAGAAAGGGAGAACCACTTCACGCATGCGCACTGGATGCGGGATGGTGGTCGGTTGGTGGGGTCGAAGCTGATTGGCTGCGTGTCGAGGGGCGTGGCCTAAGTTGTGTGGCGCCTGCGGAAGACGAAGCTGAAGGAGGTAGCGCGGGGGGTTGCGTCAAGGGCACCGGGGGGCGAGGGGGGGTGTTAGGTCCTGTAGGAAAGTGCCTTTTGGCAGAAGGAAGGATCTGAAGGTCCAGAGTTTGGTTGTTGATGTTGGGATGTAAGGCTTGGATATATAAAGCTTCGAGTATAGGTAATCTCCTTGGGTCACTTTCTTTATCGAGTATGGTGGTGTGTTTCTCTAACTCGTTGCGTGTGAGGTGAGGGTGGTTAGGGGTGAGATAGTGGTCTTTGATGGCTCCAGCCTGAAGGTGAAGAGTTAACCGACGTGAAAGACGAGTCTGCGTCATACCAATATAGGAATGAGGTCCACAGTCCTCATAATTACAGGTATGTTGGTAAATTACGTGATCGTCGGTCATCGGGCTCTTTATCTTGGTGGAGGCTGGTTTGTTGCGGAGAACGAGGTTGGAGGTCTTGGGGGATTTGTAATAAATTATTAATTTGATTTTGTTTTTCGGGTTGGTTGGGTGGACATGCTTGGAGATTATTTCTTTTAAGACGGCCTCGTCATTTTTGTGTTCAGAGGACATGTAATTGCGGTAGAAGATCTTAATTTCATTGGGGGGGTCAATGTTGGGAGGGCTTTGGGTGTACCATTTTTCAAGATGGTGGTTGATGGTGCTGGAGATGCCGGAGTTGGAGTATCCGTTATTTACTAAAACTTGGGATAGTCTTTCTAGTTCCTGGTGGGTGTCGGCCCAGGTAGAGCAGTGCGTGAGGGCTCTCCTAACATAAGCGGAGATGGAGGATAGAAGATAACGGCGGGGGCATTCACTATCGCCGTTGAGGCATTGTCCTGTGTTAGTTGGTTTAATGTAGACGGTGGTTTTGAACCCATGGTCGTTCAGAGCTACGAGGATGTCGAGGAAGGGGAGTTGTCCATTGTTAGATTTTTCAAAGGTGAAGTTAAGTCCGGAGGAGGTCATGAAGCGACGCTGGAGTTCCTGTAGTTCGTGGAGGTCCTTGATTTGCACGAAGATGTCATCCACGTATCTACAGTAGACGGCGGGTCTTTGGGCAGCTAGGAGCTCTTCCTCGATGGTACCCATGAAAAAGTTCGCAAAAAGAACTCCTAGGGGGCTGCCCATCGCCACACCGTCTATCTGCTTGTACATGTTGCCCCGGGGGCAAAGGAAGGGGGCCTCCTTGGTACATAGCTCCAGTAGTGTTTTCAGGGCCTTCTCCGGGATGTCCAGTGTTGGTGTATCAGGGCAATGATAAATTCGATGTAGAATCATGTCAATGGTCCTATCGAACGACCCGCCGTCTACTGTAGATACGTGGATGACGTCTTCGTGCAAATCAAGGAACTCCACGAACTACAGGAACTCCAGCGTCGCTTCATGACCTCCTCCGGACTTAACTTCACCTTTGAAAAATCTAACAATGGACAACTCCCCTTCCTCGACATCCTCGTAGCTCTGAACGACCATGGGTTCAAAACCACCGTCTACATTAAACCAACTAACACAGGACAATGCCTCAACGGCGATAGTGAATGCCCCCGCCGTTATCTTCTATCCTCCACCTCCGCCTATGTTAGGAGAGCCCTCACGCACTGCTCTACCTGGGCCGACACCCACCAGGAACTAGAAAGACTATCCCAAGTTTTAGTAAATAACGGATACTCCAACTCCGACATCTTCAGCACCATCAACCACCATCTTGAATAATGGTACACCCAAAGCCCTCCCAACATTGACCCCCCCAATGAAATTAAGATCTTCTACCGCAATTACATGTCCTCTGAACACAAAAATGACGAGGCCGTCTTAAAAGAAATAATCTCCAAGCATGTCCACCCAACCAATCCAGAAAACAAAATAAAATTAATAATTTATTACAAATCCCCCAAGACCTCCAACCTCGTTCTCCGCAACAAACCAGCCTCCACCAAGATAAAGAGCCCGATGACCGACGATCACGTCATTTACCAACATACCTGTAATTATGAGGACTGTGGACCTCATTCCTATATTGGTATGACGCAGACTCGTCTTTCACGTCAGTTAACTCTTCACCTTCAGGCTGGAGCCATCAAAGACCACTATCTCGCCCCTAACCACCCTCACCTCACACGCAACGAGTTAGAGAAACACACCACCATACTCGATAAAGAAAGTGACCCAAGGAGATTACCTATACTCGAAGCTTTATATATCCAAGCATTACATCCCAACATCAACAACCAAACTCTGGACCTTCAGATCCTTCCTTCTGCCAAAAGGCACTTTCCTACAGGACCTAACACCCCCCCTCGCCCCCCGGTGCCCTTGACGCAGACCCCCGCGCTACCTCCTTCAGCTTCGTCTTCCGCAGGCACCACACAACTTAGGCCACGCCCCTCGACACGCAGCCAATCAGCTTCGATCCCACCAACCGACCACCATCCCGCATCCAGTGCGCATGCGTGAAGCGGTTCTCCCTTTCTCTCTCCTAGAATACCCCTCCACCAATAGCAGACTTTTGCCCCCTGATTTTCGCCTCCTCTGATCCTCCACCCTCTAAATATACCCTTCCTGTTTACCTTTTATGGGTTAAGGCCCCATTAATTGCTCTTTCCATTCACATATGCATAGCCTACGTGAGTTGCAGTTGGGATGTGTGTACATGCTTAGATTGATATGCAGGATTCGAAGTTGCATAATAAATCGTAGGCAGTGTCCACCATTCTTTAACTGTCTTCGTGGTGCGATGCATAAGGTGTTGATTTTCGGTGTGAGCATCCTGGATTCGAATCCACGGACTGCCACATGTGTTTGTAAATTTCATTAATCGATTTTAGGAGTATAGTTGGTTGTTGGAAGGAACATAATAATTGATATTGGTCAGGGGTAATTTATCGAGAGGACTTCCTAGTGGTTAAGGCCCATTAATTGCTCTTTCCATTCACATATGCATAGCCTACGTGAGTTGCAGTTGGGATGTGTGTACATGCTTAGATTGATATGCAGGATTCGAAGTTGCATAATACATCGTAGGCAGTGTCCACCATTCTTTAACTGTCTTCGTGGTGCGATGCATAAGGTTTTGATTTTCGGTGTGAGCATCCTGGATTCGAATCCACGGACTGCCACATGTGTTTGTAAATTTCATTAATCGATTTTAGGAGTATAGTTGGTTGTTGGAAGGAACATAATAATTGATATTGGTTCAGGGGTAATTTATCGAGAGGACTTCCCTAGTGGTTAAGGCCCCATTAATTGCTCTTTCCATTCACATATGCATAGCCTACGTGAGTTGCAGTTGGGATGTGTGTACATGCTTAGATTGATATGCAGGATTCGAAGTTGCATAATAAATCGTAGGCAGTGTCCACCATTCATTAACTGTCTTCGTGGTGCGATGCATAAGGTGTTGATTTTCGGTGTGAGCATCCTGGGTTCGAATCCACGGACTGCCACATGTGTTTGTAAATTTAATTAATCGATTTTAGGAGTATAGTTGGTTGTTGGAAGGAACATAATAATATAATTCCATCCTTACTTGATAATGCTGGTTGTCCAGTGAAACGCGTCGTATATCCTGTATCATCATGTACATTTATGTAACCCTGTACCACCATGAATTTTGCTCATCTCCTTCATCTACTTCCTGCCACCCAGCGAAAACTCATCAGAGACCTGGAAACTTTGAATAATAAAATTTCCAATGCAGAAATTGCCATTTCTTTCAACCTCGTATGTATTAAAGAAAATTTATTACCTGGCTTTACTAACATATACATATATATATATATATATATATATATATATATATATATATATATATATATAGACCAAAAACAAGCATTACCCCTTAACCCTTCCTACCCGGCTGTCATTTTAAAAGGCAACCGCGGCAGATGAGCCGGTACCCGGGTGTCCTATTAAAATCCGTAAGCTTGAAAGCCTATTAAGCTTGGTCTGAATGCCGTGCGTCCGACGCATGTAAACAAAGCCGATCGTTGCGTCGCCGCACCTCAGAAAACAATAAGGAGACGTCGGATTAATGTTATTGTTGTGACGTAAGACGAAATTAGTGTCTGAAAAGCTCCGATATTGTCAACACCGCGGAAAAATTCGCTCCACTGAAATCGTCATCACAACTGAACCAGTTGACTTACAGAGCTCTACTCAACGCCACCGCACTACGTTTATAGTACGTTTCCCACTACGTGGGAAATTTCTAGCAGTTAAAATAAACAAAAATATGGTAGCCTAGGCCTAGACGTTTTTCGGCCAGATCGCCCGGATACGACCTCCGTCCTATGGAAGACCAGCCCAGGCCACGAGGGTTAATGTGTGTATTTCTCATATTTCAGAAAATCAGAAACTAGGATAATTTCTCAACATGTGCTCACAGACAAGGCCAGCTAAGATGTGTTATCCATGGCAAATGCAGAAAATATATAATAATGGTCAATGTCTATGGCTTTACTTTACATATTGTATTACTTTTTTAAAACAACCACTTTCTCAAGCATCTTGTAATTGTATTGCACATAATCTTCTTTTATACACAATGAACCGGGCATATTACCCTCTTAAAAATAATGCCTTGTCATGAGCTACCGTTTTCTTTTCCCCATACTCTGATGTGCATCCCAGTACATAAGTGTTGAGGATTTATAATTAACTTAATTGATTATTACCTACCCTGTAATGATTAAATGTACTAATATATTCACACTGTAAACGGCTTCTATGACACATGAACATAATAACACAAAACAAAACAAATGTAATTAATGTCTACAACAAAGTAAGTAGGCTGCCGCTGTACAATATCAGCTTAACAAACAGAATGTGTATGTGATAGTATTGAGAAACTAAATATTGACGCGCAAGATGTGACCCCCCCCCCCCCCCCCTCCAAAAAAAAAAATACATTGCTCGCAGCCATCAATTCACTGAATTATAAACTTTCCGACATCGGTGCAGCTAAACTTATCGAACGCCAGAATGTTTTAAACTTCCTCCGGGACTTGGCTGCGAGAAGGAGGATCTGATGTGGAAGTTGTATTTGAGTTTTGATTATTTTGCTCTACTCCAGTCAAATATCGACCATCTAAAACTGGCATATCCTGCTGTCCCCTGCAAGTCTTGTAGTTGTTTTCAACTGTCGCAAAGGTTTTGTGTTTTAAAAATATTACGAAACGAATATATTCATACTAACATATCTAAATTAATATCTTCATATACTATCCGAACAATAAAATATGTGTTAACTATGGATGGCATACCCGCCAAACCCTCTTTTAGTATTTGGCATTGTTTTCCAACACACAACTTTTTTGTTATACATTAATGGAGATTATATATAAATTTAAACATAATTACATGTTGTAAAAATTTAGTTTCAGACTATTTGATTGCGAGTCTAATTTTCTGTCTACTTGCACAATTTGCGAAAGCTGTAAACCAAATTTGATTAATTTTAGCTAGTAATACAGTATTCTGTTCATTACAGGGTATTCAAGCTAACCGGGCAGACATTGGTAATGCTGCCTTTCGACATATTTATACAATCAATATAATTATAATAAAGGCGGCGTCAACAAACAGATTAGAGAGGCAGTATAGGAAATATAAAAAAGCAGCGTTACCATTTTCTTCCAGGATAGCTTAAATACACTTTAACATAGATGATTATCGCTCTATCTAAATAACATAATCCCCTGTCCCTGATAAACAGAAGGCCTGTGGCATTGTGGTTCCCAATAGCTAAACAACACGAACATTTTGGTTCCACGCACTAACTCTTTCAAAGTACAATTATTTTTTCACTCTAACATGGCTGACATTAGGCAACTTTAATCAACTTTAACCCTTATTTAGCGGCGAGCAACATAAGTCGAGTTAAATAAAGCTGGACTATGTGGCGGCGCTCGACATAACTCGAGTGGCAATTTCAGCACGTAATGTGGCTGAGAGAGAGAGACAAGTGGTGGCAGGAGACTAGCGAGCGTATGACTGCTCCAGACCACCGCGGCGAACCTACTGACACAAATCTCAGCTCCCTCCTCCCTCTCTCACTCGCTACATACTCAATTATGTACTGAAAGTACCGAATTACCTGCTTTTTGCACTCGCGTTGCACGGTTATTGCAAGAAAACTATCCATCATACAAGGATCGTTATGGTGTCATTCGAAAGCTCTGTTTATGCCCTTTCAGGGATACGTACTTGTTTTACGTTCTGGGTCTTATTTAGGCATGAAAATGATCACGTAAACAGCCCTATTTTGGCTAAAAACACCCCGCTGTGCGGTACACATAAATAAACCGCATAGGTCGCTCGTAAGGTGTTAAGAGGACCTATGTAGGTTATTAAAGGGTAACTTCTATTTCTGTACTAACCCCTGACACCAATAATTTGTCCTAGACTAATATAGTTAAGTCATCTAAAAATTGCCAGAATAGAAAGAAGAAATGCGTTCCCGAATACTGAAAGGATTAAGTTACATGGAATATTCTCTTGGAGTTTATAATTATAGAAGTTTGTATTTACAGATAACTAAATAACGTCTTTATTATTGTTTTAGTCAATCTTGTAAACGATGGTCCTGTTCTTCTCATTACGATTTACGGGCAGACAAACCTCACAACTTATTCCCTTCCAACTCCGATAATATTTTTTTCTTAGCACTACTGCTGCCTGTTATCTCTTCTGATACCGTCTCTCCTCTTGTCGCATAAATTTATCAAAGCTCTCTCAGCATACGGCTATATATGTTCTTGAATATTTTCTCCTTGTCTCGCACACACAGATACTGAGGTAACATCAAATTAATGTACTTATCAGTGCCACTTTTCTTCAAGCATGTCATTCCATACATATGCACTCTTGGTTTTCACCAATGAAGCCCTAATTACTCCAAAAACACTTCACATCCTCAGGCGCTGCACCTCTTTGCCCTTCAATACTCATTATCATATCAATTTATCTCACTTATTTACTTCCTTTCACACAGGCACAGACCGTTTATACTTCACTCTACTTGCCCAATACCATCATAATACTCCTTTCCAAAATGTCGTTCACTTAAACCAAACAGCTGAGAAAACAAATATGCTGGTGGTTGGCGAACACAGCCATGGTGAAGTGATACTATGGTGTACAATGTATGGGTTAGCTTGGCTACTATTCATTGACTACTTATTAGATTAGCGAGACTGTAACAGTGCACAACTATCTCTCTCCACGCTTGTTCTCTCACTCTAGCCATAATCATAGTTTCTTTCTGCTTCAATAATCCAATCCACTAGTGGGTAAAGACACAGTAGCAGAGTCGGAACCAAGTGTATTCAACGTTTCGCCGAAAAAGGCTTCATTCCTGAAAAATCCCTTCTCGGTGAAACGTTTTATAAACTTGGGTCCAACTCTTCTACTGTCTCTTTACCCACTACTGATGTAGCCTATATTGGTTCTTCGCAATCTAATCCACATTCAACTTATAATTCAAAATAATAAATTAGTACCATACATATATATATATATATATTGTATATATGTATATATATACAGGGTGTCCCAGGAGGAAACGGCATAACTTTGGGAAATGATAGAACAAAATATTCTAAGCCTAAAATCTTCTATAAGAAATATTCCAAATCGCAACCGGTATCGAGATATTGCATGTTGAAAATGGTATTTTCTTCAGTATTTCCCCATAAGGCTGGCCTAGCTGTCCTAGTACCTACCACACCTCCATCTTTCTGCACTTATTTTACCATGTTATTATAAAGATACTAAAATTCTGTAAGTTGCAATATGATTATAGACATATTAGCACACTTTGGACCAGTTAGAAATTATTTGACATGGGAGAGTCCATTACAGTGATGCGGGGGAAGGACACTAATTTAAACCTTCATTATCTTTATAATGGTTGAGATTTGGACTTTTTGTTAGTGAACATTTTATGCTTAGAATGCGTTGTTCTATAATTTCCCAAAGTTATGCCCTTTCTGGGACACACTATATATATATATATATATATATATATATATATATATATATATATATTATGTACATAATTTGATATGATATAGAAAACTGTTAACACAATATTACATTAACACATAAAAGTATTAATGTTGATCAATGCCGCTCATACTTTCATAATTTTGTATCAAAGATATTCCTGCTCTATTTATGTCAGCATTGGATGTATTCATATTACTTTATTATCATATATCTATCTGAAGATTGTTTAGATATACAAATACGAGTGGCCAGTATATGATTGTTAAATATAGTGTAATTTGTATCCTATAAACCGTAGGTACTACACTACCTTGCACATAAAAAAAGAAGAGGGGGAGAGGGGGTAAACAACAAATCCAGGGATTGACCCTTGGTATGGATTCCTCTAATTGTCCTGTACCTCTTCCTGCTACTCTTGTTCCTAGACTGGAACAAGACCTCACGGGGTTCACTGTTCATTGTAAAGCGGTGAATGTTAAGGCTCTCAGCCTATGCCCGAGAGGAAGTATGTTGGAATATAGGAAAAAAAAAAAAAAAAATCTATCTATCAATTTAAATAACATTTGAAGACTTTTCTCTCTGTGGAACACCATCTATCTTCTACCAAACCTGACATACTTTTCCTCACCAAAACCCAGTTGTTTAATTCAACAGACAACAAACCCTTCTCTGTAACCTTCTACTGTCTCTATAATCAATTCAAAGGCAAAGATGGATGTTGTGTGAACGTATGCAACAATCTTTCTTGCTCTTGTGTTACCAACTTTGACCTTCTGAATTCTCAGTTTTCTGGCTTAAGCTATCTTGTCACTCTTGCACTGAATATCTCTGTGCTGTTTATCTCTTCCATAATTCTGCTAACTGTCCAAAATTCTTTGACTATATTACTTATAATGTGGAACTCATTCTATCCATCTCTCCCTTCTTTGAAATCTCCATCTTGGAGATTTCAATGTTCACCACCGATATTGGCTCTCCTCTCATTTCACTGACCCATTTTATTATATATCAACTATGCAAAGCAGAGTGGTATCGCACACACAGATCCCGCCCGTATACTGTGCACCACCAATCAGCTTGTCTGTCGTTGTCGTCCGTCGTCGTTCGTCGTCGTCCGTTCGGTAACTCCTCCTAGACAGTTCGATGGATGTTCACCAAATTTCACAGGTATATACATTTGGTCAATGCAAAGGTCAGTCAATTATTTTTGTTTTAATTTAACTAAAAGGTTAATGTCAAAGGTCAAGGTTAAAAATAAGGTCAATATTTCATGTGTATTAGTTTTTACTCAAATTGCTTCATTTTCACTATACAAGTTACTGGTAACTTCGATATCCTATTGACCAACATTTAGATAAATTTCCTAAAGGGTAAGGTCAAAAGTCAAAGGTCAAAATAAGTTTTGTACTACTATTTCTTATACTAACTGTTAGATTCTCACTAGGGTTACCATGAATATTCGGAATACCTAGGCCAAGGTCATACAAGAAACTATTCAATTCCATATGAAAGGTCAAGGTCTCAAGTCAAGGTCAAATATAAGGTAAATATGCTAATTTCTTTACTTTTCATGCAAACTTCACAAAATTTGGTGAGATAGTTGCACTTTAAATGAAAAGGAAAATAACACATATTGAGACATTATGAAGGTCAAGGTGAAGGTCAACTATTCTATAAATATATATACAGTAAAACTAACTGATGGGTTTTAATGAAATTAGTCATGCTTATTTGATTGTCCTGGGCAATGTCAATGAACAAAATAATATAACTCTTACATAAAGGTCAAGGTCAAGGTCAAAGGTCAATTAATACTGTATATTTTTAGTTTTTATTCAAATGTCTTCATTTTCACTATGCAAGCTACTGATAACCTTGATATCGTATTGCCCAAATTTTAGATAAATATGCTAAAGGGTAAGGTCAAAGTTCATGGTCAAAGGTCAAAATAGTGTTTTACTAGTATTTCTTATAATAACTCTTAGATTCTCACTAGGCTTATCATGAATATTCTGAATACCTAGGCCAAGGTCATACAACAAACTATTTAATTCAATATGAAAAGTCAACGTCACAGGTCAAGGTCAAATAAAAGGTCAATATGATATTTTCTTTACTTTTTATGCAAACTTCACATTTGGTGAGATAGTTGCACTTTAAGTGAAAAGGAAAATAATAAATGTTGAGACATAAAGGTCAAGATAAAGGTCAAAAGTCAAGGTCATCTATTATATTAATATATATGAAACTAACTGATGGGTTTTAATGATATTAGGCATGCTTATTTGATTTCATGGGCAATGTCAATGCAAACAAAAATATACTCTTACATAAAGGTCAAGGTTAAAGATCACCTTTTATTATTTATTAAAAGAGATTACTCAAATTTTAGAAAACTGGCTGTGTTATGGCTTATTACTTAAATATCATGATATATCAAATTTCACATAAACATTGTAATAGTTAAGGTCATAGGTCAAGGTCAAAACAAGTGTATTTGTCATTTTCCCTAAGCTCCTCCTTGACTGTTTAATGGTTTATCATCAAATTATACAGGCAAATTCAGTTGGTCAATGCGAAGACCATCCACATATATGTATTTTATTTTTAGTCAAAGGTCAAAGGTCAAGGTCACAGTATATGATCACTATTTGTAATCAATAAGTTTTTATACAAATGACACCATATTCATAATGCTAGCTAATACGAACATTGCTGTTAAGCTAACTAAATACTTGATAAGAAATGCTAAGGTCGAAGGCCAAGGTCGAAGGTCAAGGTTAAAGGTCAAAATATGATGTTTACTAGTATTTCCTATTTAACCCTTGTCTAGCGGGAAGTGTTGGGCTTATTTGGGCATATTCAGGCCCAACTGAATGATAAATCAAGTATCTGCATGAAAAGAAATGTATTCAGCAAAAAACTAGGCGCTAAAAGCTTCAAAATGAGACCAGAACGAGCTACGTAGCACTCGTGGTTCTCATACAGTGGTACCAGTAACATGGGAGTTTAGCGTATAGCGGTATATTTTTTCCAGCTTCGCTCACTACTGGCTACACTGCCGGCCTCTCGAGAACATAGGGAGGGTGAGTCAGTGGGCGGCGGTAGGCCCTGGGAGTCGGACGTGTGGCCCGCTGCACTCCCGGCTATTTGCATTCGATTTTAACCCTTTAAAAGCCATAATAATGCTCCTAACTTGCTGCAAATTAAGGGTTAATGTAAGATTCTCATTAGGCATATCATGCATTTTCGAAATGCCTAGACCAAGGTCATACAAGAATAATCACAATTCCATTTGATAGGTCAAGGTCACAGGTCCACGTCAATTATAAGGTCAATATGCTAATTTCTTTACTATTCATGTAAACTTCACATTTGTTGAGACAGTTATGCTTTAAGGGAAAATGAAAATGTTAAATTTTCAGACATCATGAAGGCCAAGATGAAGGTTAAAGGTCAAGGTCAACTATTCCTTTAATACCTCTGAAACTAACTGATGATCTTTAATGAAATTTGACACACTTATTTGATTTTATAGGGTTACATAGAAGCAAACACAAATATAATCCTACATAAAGGTCAAGGTCACAGGCCAAGGTCATAAGTTAACCTTCATCATAACTAATACTAAATGTTTGATAAGGTGACGACTGTTAGTTGCATTTTACTTAAACATATATTTCAATCATATATATATATATTATAATACTTAAGGTTAAAGTTCAAACACAAAGAACAAAAGAAGAGTGTTAATAATTTGTTTAAAACTCTTCCTTGACTGTTTAACCTTTTGTGTACCGGTGACGTCTTTTGTATTGTATTCTAGCTATAATTAGACGATATTGTGGAGCTTATGAAGGATCTGTGGTAGTAAAAAGGGTTAATTAAGATAGTTGAAAGCCTGCTAATTTAATGGAGGCCCTTCATAAAATAAATTTAATTGTCATAATATCTAGTATGAAATAAAACCGACAGAACTGTACTGAACGGGTTGCGTATCGTCACCAAATTTTGCTGGCAAATTCGGTTGGTCAATGCAACGATTGTCCAAATTTTGTGTTTTTGTTATTCAGAGGTCAAGGTGAATGGTGAAGGTCGCAGATTATGGTCACTATTTTTGTCTTATATATAATTTAAATTTGAATTACACCATATTCAAAATGCTACAAAATAGTGTTACACTGACCTTATTATAGATAAATATTCCAATGGTTAAGATTCAATGTGATCATAAATGTAATTATATATAATTATATATTTCCATGCGGACATGAACCACCAACAGTCAGGACGAGTGTCCATGCTTGGGGACCGACCGGTTATTTAGGCTTAAAAAGCTCGAAATCCTGAAAATACCATTAGGTGTTTACTTAACAAGAGTCAATATCCCTTCATAAGCCAGTGACATTGTATTACTGAAAACCCATTAGAAATGCTTTGTTTTTTTATGTTTTCCAAACTTTTCCTGTAATTCTAAAAACGTTATATAGCGAAATTTGAAATTGACATGCTCAGTAATTACTGGTCGTACGAGGATCATACATATATAAATGGCAAGGGTGTGAAATACTCTACAACCTCCCATACGCTTTATCTTCTACTCTGCCGTGTTCCTGCGTAAAATATTGTAACGAAAAAATATATAAAACAAATCACCTAGTTACCTTAGACTTTCACTGTTTTTCTCACAACTGTTTTGTCGCACTTTCGGATGTCACACTAAATGTATTATTGGACCTATAGGAATGGTGTACATACCATTGGAAAGGTAATTAAAAACATTACAGGTCCTATAAAGCCAATTTACTCTAGTAATTTATTTTTCTTTCACAATATGTCGTCAAAGTTGAAATTTTCTACAAAATAATTTCACCTTAGTTCATAATCACCTAAATAAAAAAATACACATAATATATAAAATGTTTCTTATAGCAACTACAGATACACCTTTTGTGAGTTGTTTGATCACATAACACATTTGCTAAGGGGATTTCTGTAGGAGTTTATTATTTTAAGTAGTGCTATAGTTGTCAACTTTTTTTTTACCTAAATTGAAAGAAAAAGGCAAAACAAAAAAAACAATTAAATTAATTATTAATTATTTTTGATCTAGTTTTATGGTCATATAGGCCTACACCTGTGCCAAATTTTATTTAAATTGAAATTAAGACCTGGAAGTTTGTAAATAACCGGTCGGTCACCTTAATCCACTGCACACAAGTATCCTCTATCACGCCGTGGTATAGTGGTTTAAAGTATGGGCACTTGTTCTGACTGTCGGTGGTTTAAGTGCAGCTGTGAGTATAAAAACATTTAGTAGCGTATGTGTATTTGCAATACATATATATATATATATATATATATATATATATATATATATATATATAATATATATACAGTATATATAATTATATATACAGTATATATATATATATATAAATATTTTTGTTTTCCTATGTGAATGAGGGAGACAAAAGGCATAACTGCCTGCAGCGAGTGCCTCCCCCAGATTTCAAAGAGTGACAGGGCCGAAATCAAGGGACGTTCGAGCTAAAATGCCTTAACACACGGAGTTTGAAGCAATTTAAGTCAAAGGAAGAGGGAAAGACTGATTCTGGGAGAGAGTTCCAGAGCTCAGCAGATGAATAGAAGTAAGTCTGAGAATAGCGTTTCACTCTTGGGTTGGATAGTTGCACAGAGTAGGGGTGGGATTGTGTTGCAAGGCGGGTACTACGTACCCTACCTAGAGGAGGTGGTATACACTGGGAAAGCTTCGAGGAACACTGATTATTGTAGTAGCGATAGAATAGCGAGAGAGATTTATCATTGCGGCGAAGAGAGAGAGATTGCAGAGAGTTGGTGAGTGGACGGGAGTTAATGATACAAAAGGCTTTCCTTTCTACTTTATCTAGGAGTGCGGTGTGAGAGGATCCTCCCCACACATGTGAACAATACTCAATACAAGGACGCACTGTGCCCCTGTGCAGAGCAAGAAGCTGCGCAGGGGTAAAGAACCCCTTGTGGCGGTTGAGCACACCCAGCTTCTGGGAAGCTGCCCTAGCAAGACTGGTAATATGGTCTTTCCAAGTGAGAGAAGAAGAAAAAGAGACACCAAGAACATTGAGAGAAGATGAAGGGTTGATTTTTGTATTGTTGAAGAATAAGGGATAGTCCTCTGGAGGTTCCTGACAGGTAGTAAGATGGATAAATTGAGTTTTGGAAGCACTAATGCAACAAGGTTTTCTCTACCCCAATTGGAAATAGTAGCTAGATCAGAAGATAAGCATTTTATGGCTTCATTACGTTTACTTTTGAGGGACTGCTGGCTGGGGCGTTCTGGAAAACTAATTGAGTGGTGTAAGGTAGAGTCGTCTGCATATGAATGGATGGGACTGGATGTACAGTTGAGAAGATAATTTATGAAAATTAGAAAGATAATAGGATATATATGTATATACATATATATATATATATATATATATATATATATATACTGTATATACAGTACTGTATATAAACCAATTTTTCCTAAGAGATTCAATAATACTTGCAGAATTCTAGGTCACAGAGTTGCGTATGCCGGGGGGGGATGTGAAAACTGCACACCTACTTTATTGTTATTATTATTTTATTTTTTATTTTTTTTCTCTTTTATAGGAAGAAAGAGATACACGGCAGGCTGTGGTGGTGCCGCCAGAGTGGAAAAGAGGAGGAAGTAAAATTGTTGAGGATATATTTTGGCTAGCTGCCAGAAGGCTTGGGAAGAGCTAGAGTTGGAAAGTTGAGAACATTAAATATTGATGAAAGAGTTATTGGCGAGTCGAATAGCAGATTATTTGTATTGTTATTTTTATTTATATTGTTATTTATCTATGTATATGAAGGAGACAAATGGCAGGCTGCATGTAACAGTGACTTCCCTAAAGCCAAAGGAGTGACCGAGAGCAAAATTCAAGGGACGTTGGGGTAAAATTGTCTGGACACACAAAGTTTCAAGCAGCTTAAGTTGATGAAGGAGATATTCATTGAGGTAGAGAGATCCAGAGTTCACTTGTTGAGTAGAAGAAAAACTGAGAAAATTGGCATATTCTTGGGTTGGACAGCTAGACAGAGTAGGAGTGGGATTGTGTTGAAAAGTGGGTGCCTCGCACTCACCGCAAAGGAGGGGGTATGCACTAAGAAAGCGTGGTGATGGGCTGGTCTATCAGAGTGAGAACTGAGCGATCTCTGCCATACCCATAGCTTACTCTGACTGTTTCTTTTACTTATATATTTTCTAGATCTCAAGTGACGGCGTCTCTTCCGTGGATTGACCTCCCATTCTACCAAGATTGTAAGCCAAAGTGTCACATCTTTCCTTTACCCCTCAACTTTCTCTTCATAATTGCTGAGGGGCACAGGGCCCTGGGTGGGGCTTTGGTTTCCCGGGCGTTTCCACACCCTCCTCAGCTCCCCGCCATGGAGTGGCTTCGGTCACCCAGGCTTTATTGTGGTCGGCAGGGAGGGTTCTGTGGGGGCGCTCAGTTCTGGCATTGGCCTTGCTCGGGGCCTTGGGGCTGTTCGGCCAGGCAGCTTGGGGAACAACAACAACAACTACTAAGAGAGCTCTGAAGAAAACTGATTGTAGCAATAATGATAGAAGAGTGAAAGAGATGCATCACTGTGGTACGTAAACAGAGATTGGAGGGAAATTGGAAGAGGAAATTAATTGATGAGGCAAAATATTTTAACTCTACTCTTTCGAGAAATGCGGTATGGTTGGAACCTCCCAACACATGCAAACAATTCTCGATACAGGCGCACTGTATCCCTATACAGAGCAGGAAGTTGTGAGGGGGTGAAGAACCCATGGGGACAGTTTAGCACACCTAACTTCTGAGAAGCTGTTTTAGAAAGAGTGGACATATGATCTTTCCTAAAGAGGTTGGATGAAAAAGATACACCAATATTATTGAGAGAAGATGAAGTGTTGATTTGAGTATTGTTGAAGAGTAATTGATAATCTTGTGGAATATTGATACGGGTAGATAGAAAGATACATTGAGTCTTGGAGGCATTGAAAGTTACAAGGTTTTCTTTGATTCAATCAGAAATAATAAATAAATCAGACACGTGAGTTTTGGAGAGATTGCATGCTGGGTTACTGTGAAAAACTAGTTGAATAGTATAAAGTAGTCATCAGCATATAAGGGGATAGGACTAGAGGTACAGTTGAGGAGATCATTAATTAATAATTAGAAAGAGAACTGGAGACAGAACAGAACCCAGAGAAACACCGTAGTTGATAGGTTGAGGATCATGAGCGATGGCTGTCCACAACTGCAGCTATGGAACGGTCGGAAAGGAAATTGGCACAGATAGAGGGATAGAAACCGTAGGAGGATAGTTCGGAAATTAGAGATTTGTGCCAGACTCTATCGAATGCTTTTGATATGTCTAGCACAATTGAAAAAGCCTCATCGAAGTACTGAAGGAAGGATAACCAATAATTTGTAAGATGAGCAAGGAGATCACCAGTAGAGCGGCCCCTAAAGAAACCATACTGTCGATATGAATGTAGATAAATGCTTAAGAAACGTTTAATTAAGAATAGTTTCAAAAACTGTAGAGATGCAGTGAGAGCAATTGGACGATAGATGGAGAGTTGAGAGTGGTCACCTTTCTTTGGGACAGGTTGAATGAGAAGGAAAGATGTAAACAAGTCTACTTCTTTTCTATCCTAAATTACCTAGAGCAGTTAGTTCAGAACTTCATTAGTATTCTGGCCTGCCCTGGAGATTAGCCCAACATTCTTGACTTAATTTTAACCTCTAATCCTTTTGCCTGCACTGCAAGTCCTCTCCTTTGTTTGGGCTGCTCCGATCATAACCTTACCTTTGTTACCTGTCCTGTCTCTCCAGTGCGGCCATCTGCCCTACCCTCCCAGAAGTTGTGGCTTGTGGCATTTTGGCACTGCCAACGGGGATGGTCTTCGGCAGTACTGCTTTGATTTTCCATGGAAAGATTTTTTGGCTTCTATAAGTACAAGTTTGAATCCCGAAGGGAAGAATGAAAACTTATTATTTAGTAGTGGCCCCGGAATAATTGACGATATGCCTTATATAGTAATGGCTCTCTTTGAATTCCAGAGTCAGCTGTTCAAATCACCCGCCCCGGAGCGTAGAGACCAATTCATCGTAAGCGTACGCTCATAATTACTTACGGACTCGTCCTTATGATGCCGATGCCACTACGAAAAAACTATTTAAAAAAAAATAATAAAATAAAAAGATTGGAACTCTTATATGTTTTACACTTTCCGTAGTGCAGATGTTTTTGTTAGCGTGGGTTTTCAAGATGACGCTGCGCGTCATCTTCCTTAACTGATATATCAAGATTCTCAAGAAAACATCAGAACGAATGGGAAGGGGATGGCTGTTAGAGCCGGAATCGTCAATGATTCCAGGGCCACTACTAAATAATAGGTTTTCATTCCTCCCTTCAGGACTCAAACCTATAATTTATTAGTGGCCCCTCCATCATTGACGATATTACTGATATCACAAGTCTGGAGTGTGACGTTCGTGATAAATATCAACACCACTAAAAGTAAAGATAGGATGAGAATAAACCCATTGCTTAGAGCTCTAAGTTTTATATTTGTGTTACAAAAATACTTACAAAAATGTAAAACAAGGGTACAGGTAGCGTACTTAAAAATGTACCTGTGTACAACTTCCTGGAACCTCGGATAGAGGTTGTAGTAAATTGCACTTCATATAAACTTTCAGATTATATGTACAAACATTCAGGTACATGTAAATAAAAACATATGTAACCTTAAAAATAAAATACCTGTACATGCATATCACAATGTATAGTACAAAATATTTATGAATCATTGACTAGCTTTGAGTCTTGAGGAACAAAGATAATAATTATCATAATGTGCAATCCCACAACCACGTCCAGCAGGGCTGAGGGTCTTAGTAGCTATCAACACCCCCTCCCTCGTTCTTAAAATTGACAAAGCATCGAAAAACTTAGACCCGCTGCCTCAATGCAACACAGGTCATACGTGGTATATCTAGATTCACAGACAGGTAACGTGACAAGAAGGTGTGATTGGAAGCCCACAGATTTACCTGTTGAATATCATTGACAGAAAAAATCTTCAGAAAACGAAGTGATACTGCCTATTACTTTCCTTAATTACATCAACCAACAGAGCTGCTATGTGCCGTTTTGTGAGACGTTTGCCTGTCTGAGAAATCCAAAGAGCTCCCGGTGGGTTAGGCAGGGAAACTCCAGCATAGGTTAATAGTGACTTCACCGGACATAATTTGTGGTGAGTGTCACCTTTTTTGAGCGCCGGCACCTCAAACTCAGTGAACACATGCTCTTGGTGTTCGTTTTGGCGACAAAATTGGGCGACGGTGCAATCTGAACACTCGCATTGCGCCGCGCGAAGCTTAAACAATTTGGATCATTGCTTATCGCCACCAGCTCAGATACCCGGTTACCTGTAGCCAAGGCCATCAGGAACACTGCCTTCATTAAAATTGAATCAAAAGGAGGGTTGTGACTAGATTTCTGAGAATGAAGTAAAGACAAAGCTTTGTCAAGTGAACAGGTAGGCATGAGCTGACGTGGTGGTGGGCAAAGCTTGAAACATGCACGCATGAATGCCTTCTCCTCCGCCTGCTGTACTGAGAGCCCCGTTAAGTCATAAAAGGGAACTCTAATTGCAGTCATGTGATTTTTAAGCGTGACTACTGACAAGTCCTTATGTTCAAACAGATAATCTAGGTATTTGAAAATTAAGGTCACCGAGGCCACGGTCTGGTCAGTCTCAACGATCCAAGTAGTGGAAGCTCTCCAGTGAGATTGGTACTGACGCCTAGTAGAGAGGGTATATTGATAGATTTATTTATTGGTAACACTCTCCCCATAGTGTGCTAACCATTTGGCCTTCTGAATATCCAAAAGGCAAAAGTTAGCGAGGTCTTGAGGTTGCCAATTGTCTTTAAGTGGAAATGCGAGATCGGGAGCGACACCGGGCTCTCGCACCATGTCTTCAATTGCGCATACCACACCTGAGCCAGCCACATGGGCGCGATCATCGAGACTAAGCCCCGATAATCCGTAGTTTGTGAACTACTTGACACTTGAGTGAAGCTTCTGGTGGTGGAAACAGATAAATGGAATTCCATTTGTTCCAGTCCATCAGCAATGCGTCTGGTTCTCCTGCCAGGGTTCGGGCCTGACGAGTGAGGAAGAGAAGGAGTCTGTGGTTCTCCTCCAATGCGAATAAATTCACTTATGGATGGTAAGGCTCTGCAATCATCCGTCGAAAGACGGTCTACTTGTGTGCTCTGTCTCCGTGACAGAGCATCTGCCAATACGTTGGCCACGCCTGGCATATAGGATACATGAAGATAATGTTCAGCGTCTCTGCCAACACAAATATCCTTTCCGACAACTCTAGCAACACTCGAGACCTCGTTGACCCTTGCTTCTGAATGCACGTGACTGCATTCAGATTATCCATTCTGAAGGTTATTGATTTTCCCACTAGAGTCGAACCGTGTGCCTGAAGGAAAAATAAGGGGAATAGCAACTCTTTGCATTGATATGAGACTCCTTGAACCGGGACCAAAGACCCTGACCTTGGTGTCCAAGGTTTGACTGATACCCCCATCCCAGGGTACCTGAAGCATCTGTATCTACCCATACTGTAGGCGGAGGAGATGTCCATGTCGTAATTGAGTGTAATACTTCTGGCCTCCCCAGACCGCCAGTAAGTTGTGGATTAATTTTGGGATATGCCATGACTTGTCCGCCGGCAAAAGCGAAAAATTTCTGTTTCCCTCCAAGATTAACCACTTTACTTTCAACCAGGTCAATGGTACCTTTAGTTGAATCCAGTTGAGGGAGCCTACTAGGGACTCCCGCACTTTCCTCGTTGTAGTCAGACTGTGCAGAAACCAAAAGTTCCCTGCAAAACCTGCCGCAATTGTCCATACTCTGACTGAGAGTTAAGTGTGCTGTGTCCCACAGCAGACCCACCAACTGGATTACCCTCGATGGGACAAGGTGCGACTTTGCCAAGTTGACCTTGAACCCGAGGGATTTGACATGACGTAGAAGAATTTTGACATGTTGGAGGCATAATATCTCTGACTCCGCTACCACTAGCCAGTCGTCTAAGTACCACATGATCGTGAGCCCTTGCCGTAATAGTGGTAACAGGGCCTGTCAGACTAATTTGGTAAATACCTGAGGTGCCAGGTTCAGACCGAAAGGCATTCTCTGCAAAAACATAAGTTTGATGCCTGGTCCTCAGAGCAAGGAATTTTTGGAACCTTTTGTTTACTGGGACATGCCAATAGGCTTCTGCCAGGTCCAACCTTGCAGTGGAAGTGTTAACCTGATCTGATTCACAGTGAGCATCCTGAACGATGGGTTGTGAATGTTGCAATTCAGATGAGACAAGTCTACGACCGGCTTCATCTGAGCGCTGTCCCGTTTTGGCACTAGGAATAATCTGGACGTGTAAACTGGGCGAGTTGGATTGACCGGGACAATGATATGCTTGGCGATAATTTCCTTAACAAGTGACTCCACCTCTAAAGAAACATGATTTATCTCTAATGGTTGATGTAAATGAGGCCGCCGGAGCCACTGCCAAGTTATGCCCTTTGCGTACCACTGTCCTGGCCCAAGTTTGCTGGGGCAATGCCCGGTAGCATGTCCGGTATTCCCCAGTCATTCAAGTGGAAATGTCCGACAGAACAACACTCGTATCCAACTCGCCCGTCAGATGCCCTGGGAGTGAGAGAGCTATGTGATCCCTCTGTTTTTTTACTGGGGTGTGGTGGGCTGTGGCTAGGGGGAGTGAGTCACGATTCCTGACTTGACTTACCCTTGGATTGCCCTTTATACCACTTTCCCTGTCCCTTCCCCTGACTCTTGCCTCTCGTAGAGCCACTGCTGCCAGGTTTGGAAGGTGTCTTGAATGACTGAAAACACTTGGGCAGTCGTTCTCGTCGAGTCTAAAAGACTGCACACAGATCTCCACGCTTCTTGTGACACTAAGGTGGTAGTAAGTAAAGGGGACAGAATCAATCTACGCCCAATCTCCTCCAGCAGCTTCTTAACCAAACTAACTCTGAGATCTTGGCGTGCCCGAGCAGCTTCCAAGAAAGCTACACGGATGTCACCAAGAGTCAGCACTGAATTCTACAATAGAAGCCGCCGGGTGAGACATAGGAGCATGGTAGTCTGAGAATCAATTACCGCCTCATTCGGCCAAACAAGGGGCTCTGCCAACTGGCGACTGACAAGGAATTGAGATAGCAGCCTCCAAGCTTTCTGCCTAAGTTTGAAATCCTTATCTATTTAAGATGGAGTAGAACTTGAAAAGGGGTCCGCCGCTTCACATAATGACAATTTAGGGGTACTCAAGAAATCCAGAACGGTTTTGGAAACACCACCAGCAATGGCTACTGGCAAAGAAAACCAACTATGCTGATGGGTTGACTTACTTGTTATAGTTGTGACGCACGTCAGCTCCCAAGCGACCACGAGGGGGTAGCGTGGCTCCCCATCCTCTTCTCCCCTCTCCCCAGGCAGTGTTATGGGCTGTAGGTTATTGATTAAGTTCTAGTTTCTTCCTAGTGCATCATAGTATCACAGGTAGTCCAGAAATACTCTTTATTTTCACCTGTGACAACGGGAAGTATTTTATATGGTTAGTAGAATGTAAGATGCATTGTGGAGGGAGAGAGAGAATAGCGCGAGCGTGGTGGTAGTGTGTGCGTGTGTATACATGTGCTGCCTCCCCCCTCGCTTTGTAGGCTCGCGCGCATGCCGTCTCACACACCTTGATTGGCTGGTGGTTCCTGGCGCCTTCTGTAGCCCTGCTGCCTGGTGACGTAGCAGCCTGTGATTGGCTGACCACCATGACTTTGTGTGTGATCCTGGAGGGGTCCCGAGGAGTTCCTTCCTCAGAGCTCCTCTTAGTGCTGTAACGCTAACATCCTTTTGCAATCTATCAGCCCACCTCACCCCCCTATTGCGAACTTTCTCTACCACTGCTTACCTTCTTCTCTCTGTATATCCTACTATTAATTAACTGCCCTTCCCCTTGACGTTGATTTCATATAGCCGTCACTGTATTATACATCGAGCTCTCAGAGATATTATATGTATTTAGTTAGGCATTTTGGATCAGAGAGTTATCCATTTTGGCTTGGGGAGGTTTGACATACTCATCGTGTTGCCCCAACCTTATTTTCTTGGGGTTTCTGCCAGGTTAGTCGATGCTAGACTGGGGAGAGGCTATCAGGTTGCAGTTTCCTATGAGCATAGACTTCGTTGAGCCTATGCAACTGTACCGGATACCTGCGGAGGCCTAGGTAATTTTATTGTCTGTGTACCTTAGAGCCTAGCACTGTGATGGCGTGAGGGCGTTGGCCTAATCCACCCAACACTGTGCTAGCTCGTTAGCTTTTGACTTAGGAGGGTCGCCAGGAGAGAACCAGGTACACGAGACCTGGATCTCTCAAGAGAGCACCCCGTCATTTAATGTAACTAGGCGCACAGACTTGAGAACGACACTAGGCTACCGAGCAGGTGGCTCGGCCCAGGTAGCCTAGCCTACGACTCCCTTGCTAGACTTTGTCCACCTGGCAGACCCCCGATTAGGGTTTAAAATCTCATTGTGTATAATGTGTGCAGCATTATTGTTCCTTATGTTTATAGTAAGTCGTGATTGTTGCTGAGAGACCCAACCAGAGCAGGCTTGTGCTTGGTGGGAGAAAGCACATCTTGTTGTGGTTAGAGTTTAGACTGCCGACTGTTTTATAATTACACCTGTGCCAGATAACACCGTATGTCCCTACACTATATATGTTCCCAAAGTAATAATACACAGTTCAGAATCCGATACGTACTTCTTAGTTGCATCTGACTTTTGCAGAAGATTCCGGCATGATGCTTTAGGACTCTCTTTGCTTCACTTTCTTTCAGACAGGAGTGACAGTTTACTGATTATTTAACGTAACGTTAATTATCCTTCTTCTAGTTTGCTATTAAATCGTTGCTGCGATTTAATTACGCTATCTATCTTTTTCCTTGTATACTTTAATAAAGTAATCGTGTGTTGTATGAGTATAGGCTGCTTCAGTGATCATCAGCCTATAGTGTGCACCTTTTACCGAGTCATAGGATACCTCGTTGTCCAGGCACGACTCAGGGCGGTATAGGTGTTTTGTTTTCCAGTGGTTAAGGCAGGGGTTGGAACTAGTGTTACCGTTGTTGCATTTAGCCTTATCTAGTCCAATGATGAAGAGCCCCGTGTCTTGCAGAACCTGGATCGTAACAAATGGCGACCTTGCTTAGGATTTTGTGAACTTAAGAAATACTGTGGGAGTATAGTGATAATTTTTTTTATTGAGGAATACAGTGGACACAGTTTTTTTTTGGCAAGCAGTATAACACATAAAGTGGCTTCAGATAACTTTAGGTGAATAGGTGCTTGCATAAGAGATTATAGATACTTTTTTTTTTTTATAAACTTGCACACTTCTCAGTATACACCATGTCTAGCAACAGCTCAGTTAACGGGGATAATCAGACAGTACAGCCTACGGGTGTTGAGCAGCAGCAGGAATTTAATGATGGCATCAGAGTTATTAATTGTGAGGCTGATGCGAGGAAGTTTGTGGAGATACCAGTAACAGCGAGTCGGTTGGAGGGGATTGATTGCTATGGTCTGCGTTGTTTGGCCACGGTCCTGGGGCGTGTCGGCTTTGGCAGCATGTCTAAGAGTGACCTGGTGGCTTGTGTGTTGGGTGGTGGCAGTGGTTTGCAGGGTGGAGCGGGGGCTTGGGAGCCTTTATCCAAGCCTCCCTTCCACTCTACTCCTATCGCGCCCCCTAGGTTACCAGACCTTGGCACGCTTCCACAATCTGATAGTCGCTAGCAGCGTGGTTTGCCCTTGGGTGAGCCACTGGGTGGGTCTCCTATAATTGCTCCTCCCCATCAGGGTTTGACTGCTGATACGTTGTTGCAACTGGAGTTGGCTAAGATCCAGATCCAGCGTGAAGTTGAGATGGCTAAGATTCAGCCTGAGATGGCTAAGATTCAGGCTAAGGAGAGGACAGCATGCCGTGAGGCGGAGTTGCAGGTTGAAGCAACTAGGTACTGTGCTGAGATGGAAGTTGAGAAGTCTAGGGTGGAGACAACAGGGCGGCATCTCGGTTCTGGGAATCGTGGGTCTGAGTCTTTATCGCACTTGCTTAAGTTAGTCCCTGTGTTCGATGAGTCTGGTGTGACTGAGTTTTTTGCACGGTTTGAGAAGAAGTGTCGGGAGCATGAGTGGCCGGAGATTAAGGGGGCAGCCCTTGTATCATCAAAGCTTGTTGGGAAAGGTCTCAAGGCATATGACTCGCTGTCATTGGAGGACTGTACTAACTATGTGGTGTTAAAGGAGGCTGTGCTCTGGGCCTATGAGTTGCAACCAGAAACCTACAGGTTGAAATTTCGGGGCGTTGTAAAGAGCAAGGAGAGCTCTTTCCTTGAACATGCCCGGGAACTGACTGATACTATGGGGAACTGGCTCCGGTCTGAGAATGCGACAACATTTGATCAGGTTAAGCAGTTATTTTTATTGGAGCAGTTCTTCCGGTGCACAGGCAGCGACCTGACATTAAACCTGAAGGAAAAATGCCCTAAGACCGTAGAGGAGGCAGCTAAGCTTGCTGACCTCCGGCTTTCTTTGATTCGTGGGTGCGGGTCTGCTCATCGAAGTGAGACAGGTAACAAGGGGCGTAACACTCCACCCCCCAAAGTCAATGAAGCACAAAATAACACTGTACAAAGTAAGAGGAATGATACCCATTATAACTACAAACACAAAACCGTCCCGTTTTCAAAAGGGCAGGGCCCTTCCCCACCACCTCAAGGGGGGAAGTCTAGTGGTGAAATGAAATGTTTCAAATCTCAGGAGGTGGGTCACTTTGCACGTACATGTCCGAGTAATATTCCTGCTAAGCCTGTGTCTTTGGTTCGCAACATGGGGGTGTCTCGAGTTCTTCTGCGTCTGCCCGGCGTAGGTCGTCAGTTGCGGGGACACAGCCTGTGAAGAAGGGTTTGGAGGGCTCGACACCTGTCCAAGACACTTTTTGCAGCCATCGAGGGCGCGGGCTTGTGAGCTAGGGGAATACTAAACATCAGGTCAAATTGTTGCGTGACACTGCGGCATCACAGACACTTCTTAAAAATTTCACAGGCAAACCTATAAACGCGGCTCGGGTTGTTGAAGGTACAGGGGATCAATGCTACCAGGTCATACCCGTTGATTAGGTTGGAGCTGGAGGTGGATGGTGTGTGTCGTGAACTTGATGTTGGGATCGTAGAGAGCTTGCCAGTTGAGGGCGTCGACCTCCTTCTAGGCAACGACTTTGCGGTGCTCACTTCGGAGGTTCCACCCTTAGTGGTTGCCGAGAGTGCGGCCGACGTTAATAGGGAGAATCGGGAGTGGGTCGAGAGGTGTCAGCTTAAACAGATGGCCTGTGCAGTCACCCGTTCTCGCGCGTCAGTTCAGTCACAACCATTGTCTCAGTCTTCAGACCAGCGGAGGAACGGTCGGAAGGAGCAAGCTGAAGCTGAGAGTTTTGTGAGTTTGGCTCCAGCGGCTCTCCTTAGCGGCTTAGTACTTGACCCAGAGGTGAGCTCCGGAGTGGCCATAGAACCTGTCACCCCTAGTGACATGGTTGGGCGTGATGGCACTCCGCGACTTAGTAGTTCCCAGTTGGAGGAGAGTTGTGAGAACGGGGCTATCAAACACGAGGACGGGGAAACAAGTCATGTGAACCTGTTGGAGGAGTTTGTGAGGCAACCACCTGAGCAGCCTACTGTCCCTGCGTTGGTCTGCAGTGGCCAAGGTGGAGAAGAAGAGGGGGGCAGTAGGGCACAGGTGGAGGAGAGTAGGGATTGTCATGTCTCGGCGGAGCAGTGGGCGGGGGCCACGAGTCTGGTGGCTGTGGAAGCGCCAGAGCACCTGCCTGAGCAGCAGTGTGCAGCACTCCAGCACCAGCTCGGTTCATACCCCACTGGTCGTGCCGAGCCCCTGAGCCTCACAACTCGGGCGGTGCAAGATGTTCCGCGGGCAGGTCACATGAATGTTGAAATACTGTTAGCTTCGTTTCGGTGGTTCAAGGTGGGCGACGAGGCTTGGACATGGTTGTCAGGTCAGGGTCGACCCATGGCTGCCAAGGGTGGTGGTCAGAAGGAGGACTTTGAGCAGATTGGTGAGGTTGGCTGTGGCATAGAAGTACCCGGTCGTCGCATAGCCTCCCAATGCTGCTCTAGTCGAATGCAACAGCCCTACCATAGACCGACTGTATCTGGCCATGTCGCTAAAAGCGGTGATGCTGCGCAGGCAGATGTAGTCGTAAGGAATGCGGGGGTGCGCATGTACGGTACCGGCGGGGAAGCCTTAGCTATAATGAACTATGCGGGTGACTGCGCAGGTGGTAGTGATTGTCCCTCTCATGACCTGGCTGTTCTAGGGACGAAGGTGGAGAAGGAGGGAGACTACAGGTTAGAAGCTGCGGTCTCGGCTGGGTTGTGGGAGGGCACTAGGCATGTTGTCCTGCGAGATAATTTGTTTACTAGGCTGTGGTAGTGCATCCGCATGTTTGTTGCTTCTCCAGGCCTGATGTACGGGGTAGAATCCGACATGGAGGCTGGAGACAGTGCGAGGCTCAGTTTAATTCCCTACCGTATAAATCCTGCTAAAAAGCCTGTCGTGAAAACAGAGCTACATGACATGTGGAAAAAGGGTCTGAGGGATAGAGGATATTGTGAGTGGTCGTTGCCAGTGAGTTTGCAACCTGAGTTGAGTGGCAAGATCAGTGTGTGTGCATTATCCCTGACAAACACCTATCCATTGCCCAAGGGTCTGAGGGATAAGGAATGTCGTGAGTGGTCGTTGCCTGTAACTTTGCAACCTGTGTTAAGTGGCAAGATCAGTGAGTGTGTTGATTGCGAGAGTGTGTGTGCATTATCCCTGACAGACGCCTATACCTTATCGAGAGTTGACGATACCATAGACCGCCTCGGGGCTGCAGCGCCTATCACGAAGGTAGAACTAGTGAAAGGTTATTGGCAGGCCCCGTTGCCGGAAAGAGCGAAGAGAAATGCCAGTCTTGTGATGAACTGGGCAGTTTATCAGTGCCAGGTGTTGTTTTGCTGCCGGGACACAAGTTGGATGTGTGGCATGCTAAGGGCACTGATAATGTTTTGGCTGATTGTTTGTCACGGGAGGGTTTGTTTGCAGGAGAACCCTCGCCGTTCAGTCAGTGTGTGTTGAGAGTGGAGGAAAATAGGCTACATATATTTAAAGCCGAACAAAAACAACAATTAAATTTAAAAATCAACATAAAAACTCTTTCTGATATAGTAAATTTAAGTATGTTTTGTTACAGCTGAAGCACTAGCTATTAGTGGGCTGAGTTTCGTAGAACTCGCTTTCGGAGCGTAACAATTTTAAGTTTTGCTATTGTGTTGAGGGGGTAAATATGTAAGTTTGTTTCATTTTATAAGTAAGTTTATTTTGTGAAACCTATATGCTGTATTACTGTGCTGGGGTGGGGAGGTTAGGTGACGTGTGCCGATTTCAGATATCAGAACTTGCCTAATGTTAAGTGTCTAATATCTTGGGGGGGGGGGTGTGATGCACGTCAGCTCCCCAGCGACCACGAGGGGGTTGCGTGGCTCCCCATCCTCTTCTCCCCTCTCCCCAGGCAGTGTTATGGGCTGTAGGTTATTGATTAAGTTCTAGTTTCTTCCTAGTGCATCATAGTGTCACAGGTAGTCCAGAAATACTCTTTATTTTCACCTGTGACAACAGGAAATATTTTATATCGTTAGTAGAATGTAAGATGCATTGTGGAGGGAGAGAGAGAATAGCGCGAGAGTGGTGGTAGTGTGTGCGTGCGTATACATGTGCTGCCTCCCCCCTCACTTTGTAGGCTCGCGCGCATGCCGTCTCACGCCCCTTGATTGGCTGGTGGTTCCTGGCGCCTTCTGTAGCCCTGCTGCCTGGTGACGTAGCAGCCTGTGATTGGCTGACCACCATGACTTTGTGTGTGATCCTGGAGGGGTCCCGAGGAGTTCCTTCCTCAGAGCTCCTCTTAGTGCTGTAAAGCTAACATCCTTTTGCAATCTATCAGCCCACCTCACCCCCCTATTGCGAACTTTCTCTACCACTGCTTACCTTCTTCTCTCTGTATATCCTACTATTAATTATCTGCCCTTCCCCTTGACGTTGATTTCATATATCCGTCACTGTATTATACAGCGAGCTCTCAGAGATATTATATGTATTTAGTTAGGCATTTTGGATCAGAGAGTTATCCATTTTGGCTTGGGGAGGTTTGACATACTCATCGTGTTGCCCCAACCTTATTTTCTTGGGGTTTCTGCCAGGTTAGTCGATTCTAGACTGGGGAGAGGCTATCAGGTTGCAGTTTCCTATGAGCATAGACTTCGTTGAGCCTATGCAACTGTACCCGATACCTGCGGAGGCCTAGGTAATTTTCTTGTCTGTGTACCTTAGAGCCTAGCACTGTGTTGGCGTGAGGGCGTTGGCCTAATCCACCCAGCACTGTGCTAGCTCGTTAGCTTTTGACTTAGGAGGGTCGCCAGGAGACAACCAGGTACACGAGACCTGGATCTCTCAAGAGAGCACCCCGTCATTTAATGTAACTAGGCGCACAGACTTGAGAACGACACTAGGCTACCGAGCAGGTGGCTCGGCCCAGGTAGCCTAGCCTACGACTCCCTTGCTAGACTTCGTCCACCTGGCAGACCCCCGATTAGGGTTTATAATCTCATTGTGTATAATGTGTGCAGCATTATTGTTCCTTATGTTTATAGTAAGTCGTGATTGTTGCTGAGAGACCCAACCAGAGCAGGCTTGTGCTTGGTGGGAGAAAGCACATCTTGTTGTGGTTAGAGTTTAGACTGCCGACTGTTTTATAATTACACCTGTGCCAGATAACACCGTATGTCCCTACACTATATATGTTCCCAAAGTAATAATACACAGTTCAGAATCCGATACGTACTTCTTAGTTGCATCTGACTTTTGCAGAAGATTCCGGCATGATGCTTTAGGACTTTCTTTGTTTCACTTTCTTTCAGACAGGAGTGACAGTTTACTGATTATTTAACGTAACGTTAATTATCCTTCTTCTAGTTTGCTATTAAATCGTTGCTGCGATTTAATTACGCTATCTTTCTTTTTCCTTGTATACTTTAATAAAGTAATCGTATGTTGTATGAGTATAGGCTGCTTCAGTGATCATCAGCCTATAGTGTGCACCTTTTACCGAGTCATAGGATACCTCGTTGTCCAGGCACGACTCAGGGCGGTATAGGTGTTTTGTTTTCCAGTGGTTAAGGCAGGGGTTGGAACTAGTGTTACCGTTGTTGCATTTAGCCTTATCTAGTCCAATGATGAAGAGCCCCGTGTCTTGCAGAACCTGGATCGTAACATAGTGCTGGTGAAATTGTGAGCCTCCAACTCCCAATCAAGCCACGGACCCATGCCAACCGTTCCAATCTGCAAGGCCGGATTACCAGACTGGTCCCAAACCGGTTGTGTCTAATTCTGGCATCGAGCTGAATAGAGCTTTGGTATAATTAAAACCGTCGGGTTTTGACCAGTCTGAATACAGTCTCACAGACGAAGCCGGTGGCAGAGCAGGTGACAGAGCATATTCAAAATAGTCTGGTGTGTAGACATTAGGAAAAGCCTTTACTACTACGTCTAACACTTTACCTGCAATATTCTTTGCTCTTAGTTTCTTTGACTCACTAAGCTCTACACTCCAATGTTCGGGGACCGGAGGTTCACCTGACACCGTCGGTTATGCAGCCTGTGGGTTTAGAGGTGCAAAGGGAGTCAATGACCTTTCATGACCGTACAGTAAGGGCATGGGACCTTTCTCAATTAGAGTTTTGACAAGGGGAGGAGGAATATTGTCTGCCAACAAATGTATGTTAGAAGTAACAAGGGTAGGCATTACATTACTTTGACAACTAGTGACAATGGAGGGAGTAGCTAACTGTTTAGGTGCAACCTGCAGTGAACCCAAAGGCCTCGCGACCGGCGGTGGAGTGGGAGAAACTGGCACAGATGTGTCCCCTTCCAACTTACTCATAATTACATCCATGAATGCTTGGAAATCCTCTTTTGTCACAAACTCCTTGTTCTGGTCTGTTGACATAGACTGTGATTCTACATCAGAATGCACCCCTGAAGCCACCTGTTGCCCCGACTCTAAGTACTTAGATTCATCATCACGAATAGATTGGTAGTCCATTCTTTCCGGCGACCGGGCTGAGGGGAGTTGAACCCATTCGGACCGGACACCAGGTTGTAGAACATCACGTTCGAACTCGGACCACTCTAAGTTGGGAATAGATGACTCAATAGGGGCCCCACTTTTTTCTTGAGGGTAACCCCGATACTCTTCCGCAAGCACTTGTGAGGACATATGACGTTGAGGCGTTTGACTGCGGGGGATAGTGTAGGGCCGTGTCCTCACAGACGGTAACACATGGCCCACAGGATGGCTGGTTATTCCACTGGGCATGTCCCTAGGTGGTGAACGCCGCACTCCTACGGACCGTCCCCAACTGGCCGGATTTGACTTTTGGCACAGCCAAGGACAGCCTTGTAGGTACTGGTGCCGGCGAAGGCGATGTCTTTGACTTCGAGCCTGAAGCCGCCTGTCGGGACTGCGACTTGGATGCACTAGAGTCGGATTGTGTAGCAGTGTCCTCCAGCGTTCCTTTTCGCTTCCTTTTCGCTGCCTGCTGGATTGGCGGTGAAGATAGTGCCCGGAGCAGTGGAGACCTCGAACGTGAGCGTCGTCGTGACTGCGGTGGGATCGACGCATCGGGCGTAGGCCGCTTCGTCGACCGGCGGGGGGGATTAGATTGTGTGGCTTCGTCTGTAAAATCATCTGAACTAATGATTGGTTTAGACACTACTTTTAACACTCTTTTCTTAGTTACTGTGCCAGAACGAGAAGAAGTCGATTTAGGAGGGTTAGCAAAAGTGGGCTTATTAACCCGGCAACTACTGAAACACTAATAAGAGTTTTACCGTTGCGCTGCGGATCTTCTCATATAATCTCGGTTTTTGAACGCGTACCAAAACCGCGGGTTTACAGCCAGGCGGCTACAAATTGGTGTGGCTGTAGTTCAACTTGGCAACTCTTGATACCACCCCACCACACGCTCGCCCCACACCCGCTCAAGCAGTACACAAGCGCTTGTCATGGAGCCTAGACGTCCCTCACGCTCTTGCCCTGATGACACAACCAGCCCTCCTTCTGGTGGTGTCAGCGCCTGTGGAAGGCAGAGAGTGGCTGCTATAGACCCAAGCTACCATTACTACGGCACGAGTGACTCCGAGGACGAGGAACCTGCACGTAAAGCACGTAAAACACGTGCAAGCAGGGGCAGTGCACAGAGGTCATTGTCTTTCGGGGACACTGCCACGACCACCAAGGCAATTGCTACCACCACTACCACCACCACTGCCACTACTGCAACCACTGCCACTACTACCACCGACGCAGGAGGCCGCCCTGGGGCTGCAGGACCTGCGGGGGCCACTGGGAAGAGAGGGAAGGCCAGGGGTAAGAAAACTTCTACCTCTGCCACTACCACCGTGCCACCACCAGCACCACCAGTCACCTCTGCCACTGCACCTGCCGGCCCTCCTGCCCCTGCCACTGCCCCTGCCCCTGCCAAAGGGAAGAAAGGGACGAAGGGCATGGGTAAGAAAACTTCTACCTCTGCCACTACCACCGTGCCACCACCACCACCACCACCAGCCGCCCCTGCCACTTCCCCTGCCGCCGCTGCCCCTGCCAGCCCTTCTGCCCCTGCCACTGCCCCTGCCCCTGACAAAGGGAAGAAAGGGACGAAGGGCAAGGCGACAAAGGCGACAGGGACAACCATAAAATTGCCATCCAGGACCTCTGCTGGCCCTGCCGACGCCACCCCTGCCGGCCCTTCTGCCCCTGCCCCTGCCCCTGACAAAGGGAAGAAAGGGACGAAGGGCAAGGCAACAAAGGCGACAGGGACAACCATAATAGTGCCATCCAGGACCTCTGCTGGCCCTGCCGACGCCACCCCTGCCGGCCCTTCTGCCCCTGCCACTGCCCCTGACAAAGGGAAGAAAGGGACGAAGGGCAAGGCGACAAAGGCGACAGGGACAACCATAATATTGCCTGCCTCTACCTCTGCCACCACTGCTGCCCCTGCCGCCGACCCTTCTGCTGGCCCTTCTGGCTCTGGCCACAGGACACCTGCCCGATCAAGACGGACGACGCACCTTACTCCGTCGAAATACACCGCCCTGCTGTTTCCTGATTCCCAGGATGATGACACGCAGGATTTATACGACGACGACGACGTCGCACGGGAGTCTGGGGGGGGGGGGCCGCGTTGGTGGATAGTGAAAGTGAATCGGAGCAAAGTGCCGATAATGAGGAGGGGTGTTCAAGTGAAGACGAGGGTGACGAGGATGTGCTATATCGTGACCATGACAGTGATTTGTCTGATGCTGGCGAAGACGCAGATGACATTCCCATCCACGACGCCAATATCCATACGTTTGTGTGGTCTGACGGGGCCGATTTTGTGCCTGATATGCACCAGTTTGATGCTGGTAGGTCAGGTACAACTGCTGATTGGCCCTGTGATGACAACTCGAACGAGATGGATTTCTTCCTCGCCTTCTTCAACGTGCAGCTAATGTCGTATACAGTTGCCCAAACCAATGCCTACTACAGGTGGATGCGGAGCAAAATGGACGTCATTTCTCCAAAAGCGAGAATATGAAGCTGGGTAGATACGACTATAAATTAATTCATGACGTTCTTTGCCTTAGTGATGCTCATGCCTCTTTGCAAGAAGCATGTGCTTCAACATTATTGGAAGCACGACCCTCTGATCGCCACCCCAACTTTCAATATGTTCATGCCTCGTGACAGATTTTTGTTGCTGCTGAGATTTATGCACTTTGCAGACAATGAAAATCCTAACAGGATTGACAGAATATGGAAAGGTAAGGAGGTGTTCACCATGTTGCTGGCAAGATACAAGAAATATTTTTACCCCTTCAACAACTTGGTGATTGATGAGAGTCTCGTGCTCTTCAAAGGTCGTCTTGTGTTCAAACAATACATCCCCTTGAAAAGGCACAGGTTTGGAATCAAGCTCTTCGTGTTGTGCGACTGTGAGACAGGTATAGTGCTTGACATGATTGTGTACACAGGAACTGACATAGACGTGCCAAGAGTCGGTGCCAATGACCCCATGGGCATGTCAGGGGCCATCGTAAAGAAAATGATGGCACCTAACATGGGCAAGGGACACGTATTGTACACCGATAATTGGTATACTTCTCCTGCTCTCTGCCAGTTTCTTCATGACAACAAAACGGGGTCATGTGGGACTGTCAGAAAGACAAGAAAGTCCATGCCAAAGTTCGTCGGTCACGTCACTCCACTTCCGAATCCCTCCTCCAGTGACACACCTGATGATGATGAACTGGCACAAGAACACCGCGAGAGAAGGCAACGACGAAGGCGGGCCGGCAAGTACAAGATGCTGGAGTAGTCCGGGAAAGTGGTGGCTCTGAAGTGGAAGGACAAACGTGACGGTCATCTGCTTTCAACAGTCCACACAGGTGCCCAGGTCGACTCTGGTAAAGTCCACTTCCGCACCAAGAAAACCATCGAAAAACCCAACATGGTAGTGGACTACACCAAATACATGCGCCTGGTGGACAAGTCAGATTGTTAACTTGGAGGTGTTGAGTGTCTGAGGAAGACTGTGAAATGGTATCACAAACTCTTCCTCCACCTAGTCGACATCACGATGCTCAACGCGTACAACCTGTGGCTTGTCTAAAAAGACATGGCTCCAAACATGAAACTAAAGTTCCGGGAGTTCGTGTACAACGTCTCGTTCCAACTCCTGGAAAAGTATGGCACCCCCACTAATAGCAATGTTGCATGGCGTGGTGAGAACGTCCCTGACCGCATCCAGGTGGGGGTCCAAAGGCACTATGTCATCCACACGCAGAGAACTGGCACTCGTCACAAGCAGATGCAATGTCACATTTGCAGCAACAGCACCAGGAGACCCAAGGAGCCTAAAAAAGTCACCACCATGTGCAACGAATGCAAGGTTGCACTCTGCGTGGGTGACTGCTTCAGGGACTACCATAATATGTACAAACACTATTGAGTTCCGCTGCCCTGACTCTCGCTCGCCGTACCTGACCTGACCTGACCTGACCTGATCACGCTTTTATGTCACTATTTGTTACCTCATAAATATATATATATATTGTTACGGCTGGATCGGCAATACATATTCGGGATTCTTGATCGTAGGACAGAAATGGCTTAAGTGACAACGACACGCTCGATTCCAGTCCCAAATACTATATGCTCCAGACAACAAAAGCACCAAAGCCCTACAGAGTTATCGTCTACGGTAACGAGGTACCTTAACTCGGCGAAAGTGTACAACAGGGGTAGGCTATGAGGCTAAACTCCCTCAGACATTTATAGGTTACGTTATTACTAAAGAAATGCAATACTCAAGAAACTACGTTAATATTAAGCCTCTAATAATGTAGAATAGAAGCAGGCTAAAGGTATGACAGTGAAATGCTAAATGACAAATGTACACGCCTACTTGAAAGCGCGTGCACTACACTAACTGTCCCCTACTAACATGCACTAGCATGTAGCATACAAGATGTTCATGATCCAGTAGATACCTAATAATACACATAGGAGGAACATAAACAGTAGTCACTTATTATAATAATGAATCTATACTTGGAATAACTAAAAGGTTGCAGGCAACAGTACTGCGCCGGTAGCCTACTACCGCATAGGCTACTTCGCTTCTCTCACTCTGTCTCCCCTCCGAGTCCGTATGCGCCCTACGCAACAGAACTCCGGACACAGCAGCAAAACGACAGTGCAGTTAATTGATACATGAAAGTATTAATAGTGTTGTCTTGTGTGTGAGTAATGTGTATTGTAAAGTGTTATAGATATATACTTAAAAGAGAGCTGCAATGCATAGTAAAATAAAGATATCCCACTCATCATCCCCATGTGTTCTAGCTAGCAGGCCAAGTCACAGGAACAACGAGTCCCAGCACCGAAAGCGAGAACCCAGGAGAAGACTGTAGAGAACACAAGGACAGATAAATTACGTTACTCTACTATACCGGCACTACGAGCGAGCTGTAGTCTCGGGTGCTACACTCGCTCCTGGCTCGGTATGCAAATCAAGGCTAAGTCCTCGTCCCTCTACAGACAACTCCTGGGCATGGTCGGGCTCTTACACATGGCACCAGTCTAGTCATAAATGGGATGATGAGCAGGGCATATAACTCGTGAACATGTAGAACGTTCACCAACTATCCTCATCAAGAAGATCGCTGTTCACATTAACCCCTTAAATCTAATACATGTAAATATATGCTTGTCCTAAGAGTAATACGAGAGGTGAGTGCTGAAACTCCTTTAGGACCTCAAGGGAAGGTTATGCATTTAAATAGAGAGAAGAATGAAATGAGAGTAATGTCGTCAGAGAGAAAGAGTGCAACCGTGAGAAGTGGGGAGAGAGAGCAAGGGATGTTAGAATCTCAAAGGTTCTAGGCAACCTGGTCATAGAACACGCAGCCAGCCTCCAGGCAATGTGCTGTACGACAACATGGGCCCAGCCCAGGCAGGCAACAATGGACTACCAACCCTATCGCGCCTAGCTATAAGGGCAAGGCTGCCAACCAGTCCATACGTCTGGCAACCACCCGGCCGGCAGCGCGGCGCGTTGCTACCCTCTTGCTCTGAAGCCTAACTCACTCTCTCTCTCTGAAATCCCATTACTCATCTATCAACTTCTCTATTGATACTACATATTAAATGGAAGGTCTCGACATGGCTTAAAACAAAACCCACCACTGGTTAGCACATGACGAGACCTTTGCAGAGATACAAAGAACATAGTTATAAGTTGTCACACTCAATATACATAGCGGCTGACGGTAGCCAGATCACGGGCGGTACAGTGGAGTACCAAGGAGTACAATCAGGTTGCGTTGCCCAGCACTGGGGTGCGTCACAGCCCCCCCAAGATTTTAGATAATCGACCTTAGAAGCATTATCAAAATCTGACAGGCAACCAACCGACCTGCTACCCTTAGCTGCCACTAATTGCAAAAGGTGCACAACAACTGAAGTGTGAATTATACATAAAACACAATATCGCATGCATCATGCTACAACAATAAAGACTTACAAAACTAAAAAAAAGAAAGAGTTTTCTCGTTTATTTTATTGTTTTATAATCTTTTTGGACGGCGTTATGATAGCCTAATTTTACTCCTGCTCAACCCACACACCGTGCACGACTATCTTGGATCATCAACCCTTGATAGACAATCTGCTATCACGTTCTCACTCCCGGCAATATGCTGAATGTTGAGATTATACTCTTGGAGCATTAGGGACCACCTGGTCAACCGCATATTCCGATTGTGAAACTGATTTAGGAATTTCAAGGGATAATGGTCCGTATAAATCGTCACTACCGGGCCGTAGGCTGGAACATAAACTTCGAAATGTTTGAGCGACAAAACGATAGCCAGAAGGAGCTCCTTCTCCACAGTCGAGCAATTCCCTTGTGCCGAATTAAATTTGCGAGAAAAGAAGCTCACTGGGTGTTCCAAGCCCTCGGAATCAGTCTGCAGTAACACTGCCCCGGCACCCACACCGCTGGCATCAGTCGCCAGCTGAAAACTCCTGGAGAAGTCTGGGGCCCTCAAAATCGGATGTGTACACAGCAGGTGCTTGACTAGGTCGAAAGCCCTCTGACACTCCGCAGCCCAACAGAACTTCACTGACTTCGACAGTAGATCAGTTAACGGTGCTAAGACAGTAGAGTATCCCCGGATGAAGCGCCTATAATAGCCTATCATACCTAGGAACCGCATGACCTGGCGCTTAGTGGTGGGCCTGGGAAACATATTGATAGCCTGTATCTTGCTCAGGGGGGGGCACACCCGGCCTAACCCGACCACAAAGCCAAGATACTGCACAGTAGCCTTTACAAACTCGCACTTCCTCAGGTTCACCACCAGCCCAGCATCGTGCAACTTCCCAAACAGGGTCTCTAAGTGCCTTAGGTGATTTTCAAAATCGTCATCATATACTATCACGTCATCAAGGTAGACCGTGCAGTTAGGGATTTCGTCACAAATATCGTTCATCAGGTTCTGAAACGTGGCAGGTGCGTTCTTAAGCCCATAAGGCATTACGTTACATTGGTAGGTCTTGCCATCTACCACAAAACCACAAACTTGCTTAGCTCGGTCCGACAGGGGTACTTGCCAGTAGCCTTTTACAAGATCAATTTTAGTAAGGTACTTTGCATTCCCTATCTTGTCCACGCTGTCGTCAACTCGAGGCAAAGGGTAAGGGTTGGTAGTGGTCAAGCCATTTAGCCTACGAAAATCTATGCAGAACCGCACCTTGCCGTCAGGTTTTGGCTGCAACGTGACGGGTGATGTCCACTTCACATAACCTTCAGTGATCATCCCTCTCTCAACCATGTACTTTAACTCCTCCCGTAAAGCTGGCAACTTTACCGGGGGCACACGGTAGGGCACTGACTTGAAGGGCACATTATCACCGACGTCCACGTCGTGCGTTACCTGAGTAGTGAGACCTGGGTTTTCGGCGAAAACAGAGGGGTATGACCTGAACAGGCCTAGGACAGCAGCACCCTGGTGCTCAGGCAGGTGACTTACAACTTGCCTAGCCTCTTGTTCAGTATTCCCCGCCCACTGTTCCGCGGAAATGACACAGTCCCAGCTATCCTCCTCAGCAGCATGACTGTCCCCACCTCCTTCTCCACCCTGGCCGCTGCAGGCCAGCACAGGGACAGTGAGAGGCTCTGAGGGGCGTCTCACATACTCTTTCATGAGGTTAACATGACATAACTGATGTTTTTTCCTACGGTCAGGTGTTGCAACGAGATAATCAAGGTCGGACAGTTTCTTAGCCACCACATACGGCCCAATGAACTTGGCAGAAAGGGGGTGTCCAGGCAAAGGTAAAAGCAACATTACCTCCTGACCCACCGAAAACTCCCGAAGCTTCACCTTGGCGTCATACTGGTGCTTCATGACCGCCTGTGCATTAACCAAGTTATTACCTGCCGCTGCCATGCAACCTATAAGTCTCTCCCGGCTCTCAAGGACATATTTAAGTACAGACCCCGGCTTCTCTTCGCCCTCCCAGATCTCTTTCACCATACTTAAAGGTCCTCTCACATTATGGCCAAAGACTAGCTGATTTGGACTGAACCCCAGGCTCTCCTGGGACTTCACGTGCAGCGAACAGAACATACGGCAGACCCAAATCCCAATCAGTGTCATGTTCTGCACAGTAACAGCGTAGCATACTCTTCAGGGTCGAGTGCCACCGCTCCAAGACTCCCTGACTCTCGGGATGGTAGGCTGACGACACTACAGAACATATACCGTGCAACTGAAGGGTTTGCTTGAACAATTTGGATGTAAAATTGCTCCCCTGGTCTGACTGCACCTCACGTGGAAATCCATAACGGGAACAGAACAATAATAAGTTTTTAACAACTGCCTTTGCCGAGCCGTTTCTCATGGGGTATGCGTCCGGGTATCTCGTAGCCACATCCATGATTGTCAACAGGAATTTATTGCCACTACTAGTAGGCGGGAAAGGGCCAACCAAATCTACTACAACTTTGCTGAACGGAGGCCCGGTGACAGGTATGGGAAACAAAGGTGCCTTCGGGATTGTCTGGTTAGGCTTCCCCGTTGTCTGGCAGGTCGCACACCCAGCCACCCATGCACAGACATCAGCCTTGACCCCAGGTCACCAGAAAAACCTGCCCAATGCCGCCAATGTTTTTGTTACCCCCAAATGACCCGCCACCGGCACATCGTGCGCCAGACACACTAAGGACTCTCTATACTTATTTGGAACAACCACCTGGTCTACTACCCTCGCACCGCCCTCCCACTTCGATTTGGGGTCTAGAAATCTGCGGTACAATATCCTGTTGAGCCTAAAGAAATCTCCCGGCTTCGCATCCCCATCTTCCTCCAACTCTATGGCACCATTGCTATAACGAGCTAGGCTAGCGTCTTGCAGCTGCTGCTCACTAATGTCCCCGGGCGTCAATGCATCAAGATGGTTTTGTAATAAGACATTACCCCGGCTAGTAGGCTCTACTGCCTTAGTGGCTCTCGCTACAGCTCTTGCCTCACGCGAAGTCTTACCCAACTCTGCCTTGTTACACACCATCTCTGGGCCAGAGTCAACTCCCGTGTTTATTATAGGTCCAAGTACCGAATCACCGAGAAGTGCAGCAGAATCAATGTCCCTTTTCCTGCCCTTAGCAACCTTCTCCTGATCCTTCCTCCACTGTCCCCGAGGTTGAGTGCTAGGCTGTGCAGGAGCCGCAGAGCGAGATCGGGTTACCACACAGGCCATCTCATCCTGTTGGCACCTCCCAACCCATTCCCGATTCTCACCATCCACGTCGGCCGCCCTCTCGGCAACGACTAAGGGTGGAGTCCCGGAAGTGGGCACTGCAAAGTCGTTGCCGAGAAGAAGGTCGACGCCCTCAACTGGCAAACACTCAACGATCCCTACATCCAGCTCCCTGCACACCTCTCCCACTCTCAACTCCAACCTCACAAGTGGGTATGACCTCGTAGCATTTATACCCTGCACCACAACAACTCTGGCCGCATTTATCGGTTTCCCTGTGAAGTTCCTCAACAAAGTTTGCGAAGCCCCCGTATCCCTCAACAAGTCAACCCTCCGTAGTTCACTCCCCCAGCTCACAAACCCGTGTCCCCGATGGCTACAGAAAGTGTCCCGGACAGGTGTCGAGCCTTCCGTACGCTTCTTTACCGCGTGTGCCTCAGCTGCTGACAACCTACCCCGGGCAGTTGCTGCAGCCTTCAGAGACACACCGATACTGTGAACCAATGACACCGGCTTAGCGGGAGTGTTACTAGGGCACTCACGTGAATAATGGCCTAGCTTCTGACATTTGTAACATTTCACATCCCCAATGGGCTTCTTCCCTTGTGCGGGCGAAGAAGGGGCCTGACCTTTAGTAAACGGGAGAGGCTTGTGTTTGTAGGTGTTATTAGGTGCAATGCTTTTAGTGTGGTTATGTGTGTCATAGGATTTGTTATTATCGAAAACTCTGGTGGGTTGGGTATAGCGCCCCTTCTGCCCTGACTCAGCCCTCTGAGCGGCACCGCAACCACGAATCAATGATAATCTGAGGTCTGCCATCTTGGCAGCCTCCTCTACTGTCTTGGGACATTTTTCCTTAATGTTCAGCGTTAGATCGGTTCCAGTACATTTGTAAAACTGTTCCAGATAGAAAAGTTGCTTAATTTCCTCAGCCGACTCTGCGTGCTCGGACTGAAACCAGTTATTACATGCATCTGTTAAGTCCCGTGCGTGCTCCATAAAACTGACGTCGCTCTTCTTATTCACGCCACGGAACTTCAATCTATAAGTTTCGGGTTTGCAGTTCGTAGGCCCGGAGCACAGCCTCCTTCACCAGTCCATACACGACACTCTCGTCCAGTGACAGTGCATCGTAGGCTTTCAACCCCTTACCCACTAGACGTGATGAAACTAATGCTGCCCATTTAACCTCCGGCCAGTCATACTCACGACACTTCTTTTCGAAACGAGCAAAAAACTCAGTCACTGCTGTCTCATCAAATGCGGGTACTAACTTAATTAAATGCGAAAGTGAGTCTGTAACCCGGTGCCCACCACCGAGATGACGCCCCGTGGTCTCTACTCTAGACTTCTCGACATCCATTTCAGCCTGGTACCTGGTTGCATCCTGATTGGCTTGGATTCTAGCAACCTCTATGCGTTCTATACTAGCCTGTTGTATCTGAGTCTCCTGCAGCTTAATCCGTTCTATACTAGCCTGTTGTATCTGAGTCTCCTGCAGCTTAATCCGTTCTATACTAGCCTGTTGACTCTCTCGCAACTTAAGCTTAGCTAGTTCTAGCTGAAATAACATCTCAGGAGACAGGCCTGGGGGGGGAGAGCACAAAATGGGGGATCCACACCGAGACGTGTTTACGGGTAAGCCAGCTTGCCATTGAGAACCCTCCTGCTGCATCGTGCTAAGACTCGCTGGCTGAGGGCCCAGCTCAGGGGTAGAGTGGAATGGAGGCTTGGAGGGAACCCCCCAAGACCCCACTCAACCCACCGCCCCATCGCCATCACCCAACAAACATGCCACCAAATTCTTCTTGGGCCAACTGTCAGGACAGTCCCGCCCCAAAACCGTGGCTAAACAGCGAAGACCGTAACAATCAATAGCCTGCAGGCGCTGTTCGGTCAAAGGTGTCTGCAAAAATGCCCGGGCATCCCTCTCTCCACTTATAACACTCCCCTCCCTAAATATCTGCTGTACTTGCTGGTCACTAGGCTGTACCGTGTTGTCCTCCCCCGTACATGATGAGTCATTAGACATAGTGCTGGTTATACAATTGCTGTTCATAAACAAAAAAAAGTGCTTATTACTAATTGCAGTCTCGACTCACAAAATGTTAAAGATGCTTGAATGACTCTACTCTAGACACCTAACGAAACAATCTGCAAGTCCACCAATACAATAATGACACAATAAAAATTCCTCCAATATGCAAGAAAATTCTAGCCAGCTCTACTAGGTAGCATAGAATAGTTCTCCCAAAAAACATGTGATAGGATACTACTGAATCTTGTGCAAGGTCGCCATTTTGTTACGGCTGGATCGGCAATACATATTCGGGATTCTTGATCGTAGGACAGAAATGGCTTAAGTGACAACGACACGCTCGATTCCAGTCCCAAATACTATATGCTCCAGACAACAAAGCACCAACGCCCTACAGAGTTATCGTCTACGGTAACGAGGTACCTTAACTCGGCGAAAGTGTACAACAGGGGTAGGCTATGAGGCTAAACTCCCTCAGACATTTATAGGTTACGTTATTACTAAAGAAATGCAATACTCAAGAAACTACGTTAATATTAAGCCTCTAATAATGTAGAATAGAAGCAGGCTAAAGGTATGACAGTGAAATGCTAAATGACAAATGTACACGCCTACTTGAAAGCGCGTGCACTACACTAACTGTCCCCTACTAACATGCACTAGCATGTAGCATACAAGATGTTCATGATCCAGTAGATACCTAATAATACACATGGGAGGAACATAAACAGTAGTCACTTATTATAATAATGAATCTATACTTGGAATAACTAAAAGGTTGCAGGCAACAGTACTGCGCCGGTAGCCTACTACTGCATAGGCTACTTCGCTTCTCTCACTCTGTCTCCCCTCCGAGTCCGTATGCGCCCTACGCAACAGAACTCCGGACACAGCAGCAAAACGACAGTGCAGTTAATTGATACATGAAAGTATTAATAGTGTTGTCTTGTGTGTGAGTAATGTGTATTGTAAAGTGTTATAGATATATACTTAAAAGAGAGCTGCAATGCATAGTAAAATAAAGATATATCCCACTCATCATCCCCATGTGTTCTAGCTAGCAGGCCAAGTCACAGGAACAACGAGTCCCAGCACCGAAAGCGAGAACCCAGGAGAAGACTGTAGAGAACACAAGGACAGATAAATTACGTTACTCTACTATACCGGCACTACGAGCGAGCTGTAGTCTCGGGTGCTACACTCGCTCCTGGCTCGGTATGCAAATCAAGGCTAAGTCCTCGTCCCTCTACAGACAACTCCTGGGCATGGTCGGGCTCTTACACATGGCACCAGTCTAGTCACAAATGGGATGATGAGCAGGGCATATAACTCGTGAACATGTAGAACGTTCACCAACTATCCTCATCAAGAAGATCGCTGTTCACATTAACCCCTTAAATCTAATACATGTAAATATATGCTTGTCCTAAGAGTAATACGAGAGGTGAGTGCTGAAACTCCTTTAGGACCTCAAGGGAAGGTTATGCATTTAAATAGAGAGAAGAATGAAATGAGAGTAATGTCGTCAGAGAGAAAGAGTGCAACCGTGAGAAGTGGGGAGAGAGAGCAAGGGATGTTAGAATCTCAAAGGTTCTAGGCAACCTGGTCATAGAACACGCAGCCAGCCTCCAGGCAATGTGCTGTACGACAACATGGGCCCAGCCCAGGCAGGCAACAATGGACTACCAACCCTATCGCGCCTAGCTATAAGGGCAAGGCTGCCAACCAGTCCATACGTCTGGCAACCACCCGGCCGGCAGCGCGGCGCGTTGCTACCCTCTTGCTCTGAAGCCTAACTCACTCTCTCTCTCTGAAATCCCATTACTCATCTATCAACTTCTCTATTGATACTACATATTAAATGGAAGGTCTCGACATGGCTTAAAACAAAACCCACCACTGGTTAGCACATGACGAGACCTTTGCAGAGATACAAAGAACATAGTTATAAGTTGTCACACTCAATATACATAGCGGCTGACGGTAGCCAGATCACGGGCGGTACAGTGGAGTACCAAGGAGTACAATCAGGTTGCGTTGCCCAGCACTGGGGTGCGTCACAATATATATCCTAAGTACAATATTATCCAATTCTTTTTTTCCTAAGTACCTGATCACGCCTTTATGTCACCAAATAAATGGTACCTCATAAATATATATATATATATATAATAACACACAAGTACAATTTTATCTCTGTGATCTAATGTTATATGTATTTTTTGTTTCATAATAGAAATATTTTGTATGTTATTCTCTTGTTTATTCCAACCTGAAATATATTGTAGTGTAAGAAAATAATCATATGTACATTCAGTCCTATGTTCTATCTACCTATCTATCTATTGCCTGACGCCGTGATCCCCGAAGGGGTGGCCACGAACGAACTGCCCCATGCACCTCTGTCCCCAGTCAGTCGACGCCCCTCCCCCCAACCAGCACCGCCTTCGTTCATGTACTTCCTCACTCCATCCTTCCACCTCTCATTCGGTCTACCTCTCCCTCTCTGTCCCTCCACCTCGCTCTCGTACACCCTCTTAGTCATTCTCTCGCTTTCCATACGTTCCATATGGCCGAACCATCTCAAGTTGTTCCTTTTCACACTTTCCAGCACATCTACCTCCACACCACACCTCCTTCTTACTTCCTCATTAGTCTGTCTATCCCTCCATGTAACTCCGCACGCACTCCTTAAGTAATTCATTTCCACTGCTCTCACTCTTGTCTGAGTCTCTCAACCAACGTCCATGCTTCGCTTCCGTAAGTTAGTGTCGGGATTACCACACTGTCATGCAAGGACTTCTTCACTTCCATACTGACCACCCTATTTCTTGTTACTGCTTTCAGCGTTCCTACAACCCTCTTCCCCTGTTGTACCCTCTCCCGCACTTCTTCATCCATAGTCCCATCTTTACTCAACACACTGCCCAGATACTTAAAAGAGTTGACGATCTCCATAGCCTGACCGTTCAGCTTCACCTCACACTCTGTGACTTCACCCCTTTCGAAGACCATAACCTTGCTCTTCCCCGCATTTACCTTCAAATTCCGTTTTTAGCACACTGTTCCAAACTCATTTACCAGACCCTGCAACTCCCATTCATTATCACTCATCAGAACTGTATCGTCCGCAAACAGTAGTATACTGTAGGTAGCTTCCACTCAATTCTCTCCCTTTTCAGCGATACACCAACATCCACTGCTCTTGATAGTATTTCTTTCATGACTCCATCCATATAAACAGGAAACAACCACGGGGACATCACACACCCCTGTTTCAAACCAACATTCAGGTCAAAGAACTCGCTCTACTCACTCTCCACACGTACTGCTGCCTTTGCACCCTCATACATGCTCTTCACTGCTTTCAGCAACTTGCCCTCTACTCCGTATATTCTAAGTACTTTCCACAAACCTTCTCTATCCACTCTGGCATAGGCCTTCTCCAAGTCCATAAAGGCAACATACACCTTTTGTTTCTTCTCCAGACACTTCTCCACAACACAATTCAGGGTAAAAATCTGATCTACACATACTCTTCCCTTTCCTAAAACCTCCCTGCTCATCGCCTATCCATTTCTCCGTTCTCACTCTCACTCTCTCAGTCACTAGCCTACTGTATACCTTCCCTACTACGCTTAGAAGACATATTCCTCGGTGGTTACCGCACACTCCTCTTTCCCCTTTGCCCTTATATAGGGGGACTATTATGCCAGTTTTCCAGTCATCGGTGCACTCCCCTTCTCCCATGCTAGTTTGCATAGTCCTATGTTCATCTGACTTATAAAATAATAATAATAAAAAAAAAAGAAAAAAAAAGAAAACTCATGTCATTTTATTCTTGCAATATGATATATTCTATGAATATTTCATATTGCTTGAATACAATGACATGGGCTTGTAACAATTTGTTTTTATCAAAATGTTTCTACACATTATAAAAAGTTCCCCATAACCCCCTTCTGGATTCCAACACACTACCCTGGCATACCCTCAGAATCCCAATCCGTGACCTTACTGACTAGACCACAGCAGCTCATACAATATATCACCGAAAACTTGATCTGTACATTCTAGCTGTCAGTTGGGAAAAAACAAAATGTTTATCCCACCAATTTACTTTAGTAAATTTATGGAATTATCAGTCCTATCATGCAGAGGCATATAAAACTAGAACTTTTTATTTTAGAACTTTATTCGTTCAAAAATTGCCCAAACACTCCCCAACATTGCCCCTCTCAGTATGACACCAGTCTTATCGCGCAGGCACTAAGCTACACCCTTTCTCCTCATCCCACTCACCGTCTCTCTCCGAGTCGGCCCCTACAAACTCTGATATCTGGTTCATTTATAATACAAAATGCAAAAAATAACCTTCACAAATACATTTGTATTGTATAATCTTGCAAACAATGAAGGACAAGTGTTTTTATCTCGAATTTCCCCCAACATCCCTCTATATGTCGCACGTATATTCGATTATATAGTAATGCATGTCATACAAAATACCCCAAGTAAGTCTCGAATATACATTTGTATTGCGAATAAATACATTTGTATTGTATAATCTTACAAATAATGAAGGACAGGTGTGTTTGTGTCGAATTTCCTCCAACATCCCTCTATATGTCGCGCGTATATTCGATTATAATAGTAATGCATGTCATATAAAATACCCCAAGTAAGTCTCGAATATACATTTGTATTGCGTATCATTTGCAAATGAATAAATCAAAGTTTCATATGGCAATCTGCCTACCCTACCGACATTGGACACCAGTCTAAATATAGCTCAGTTTGTTTACACCTCAGATTGTAAAACAATAACACCACACAGCTGGGTGACCTTGGCCTGCCAGCGCCTCACAACAACTCCCTCACTGCCACACACCAACCAACCAAACACACCTCTCGCAAAACACATTCATAAGACGTGTATATCGCATAAATTGGTCTATATGCCGCATATTCCTTGGCAGATGGATCGCCTACATACGTACACATACTTTATATATAGCATGACAGTGCTGAAAATATGATATATACGTGCTATTACAGCCAACATACTCTGTACAACTTGGCAACTCAAAACACCACCCTGCTACACGCCAATCCCGCACTCAAACACTAGGCACGCACTTTTCTCCCGCGTAAACACTCACCTCAGCTCCCGCCTTTGTAAACTCTCATAATTTGCTTATATATCGCATATTTGGTCTATATGCGGCATATTCCTTGGTATATGGGTGGCCTACATACGTACACATACGTACACATACCTACACATACTCACACGCTAAACCCGCTCTCACTCAAGTGGTAGGCACGCACTCATCTCCCGCGTAAACTCCCTCACCTCACTTCCCGCCTTTCTAAACTCTCTCATAATTCGCTTATATGTCGCATATTTGGTCTATATGCGGCATATTCCTTGGTATATGCGTGGCCTACATACGTACACATACCTACACATACTCAACATAGCATAGAAGTGATGAAAATAGGATAAATATGCGAGATTACGCTCTAGCCCACCCCCTCCTCCCTCTCCTTTTACCCCCTGGGCGCGCGGATATTCACTCGGTAAATCTTGCCGCGCGATGCTATTCGCTCCACTTTTTTCAACTACGGACCGCCCCCCCCCCCCAGACATTTTTTGGGGGGTCAAATATATATGGCTCGATGCACGCGAACATTCCCTACACGTTGATGTACTTTTGATCGATATTTGCAAGGGTCGCCCAAATCGTCATACCTCCGCACAGGGGGGCTGTATACTATAGGGGGTATGCAGCGGAGAGGTTAAGTAAGTCCCAAAGCAACTCGTCATCTTTTTGTAGGGCTTGATGAGCCACATCTTTACAATATTCTGAGAAACAAAGTTTGATGGCTGTTAACACTGTACGACAACCTTACTCTTTATGGTTAATGAAACCATTTCTGAGCCGCGCACACAAATTGCACCTTTTAGTAACCCACTGGCCACGTGCCCCCCCCCGCCGGGATCGGTAACGGTCCGGGGCTCCTCGCCGAGGAGACGTGTATCTGGAAAAGAATTGTCCAAGAATCAATACTCATAAGGACTACCTGAGACATTAAAACAAACGTTACCTTTAATACAAAATAAAAGTAGAAGTTTCAATCAGCACTACTCTAAGTTTCTTGTGTATCCATATGGAAAACCCAGATGCAGTCTTCTCATGAAGGAGATTAAGACTGCTTACCTATGATAGTGCCCATCATTGACCTATACCAAGTGCAGACTAGAAAGCGCTTTCTAGTAAGCGACCATCCCGCCGTGATAGGAGAGTGGTTAGCATCTCTTCCGCCGCGATGACAGATTAGTAGTCTTCCCGCCGCGCTAGGAATATTTAAATAGTATAGGGGAGTTGTTCCGGCTGCGCCAAAACATCAATTGGAAGCCTTCCTCTTCCACCGGGAGTTCGTTCTAGTTCAAGACAACGAACTGGTTAATTGGATTCTGTGCAACACCAGAACGCCATTGGCGGGAATCCCAGCGAGGGGGAAACGCGTTTGCGAGACAATTCACCCGCCGGAAATATGATCCAAATCCATTCTACTATCAAGTCTTCGACAAGTATAGATAGAATACATAGTATAATAGTCAGGACAAGCCTGACAGCCTCAAAAACTAGTACTATCTTATCATCTAACAGAAGAGGGACACATAGTTTATGCCATACATAAAATGTAAACAATCTTAAAATTACATAGCCTAGCCATAAACAGACCCCACTGAGAGGCTGGCCACGAGGCCTAGGGCAAGTAGAAGAACGACGAATTCAACGAATTACTCTTTCCTCTCGGAAGCTCCAGCACCCTCCAACCATCTCGACGACAGGAATGTAGGGACGACGACGCAGAAGCCGGAAGCAAAACTCTTCACTAAGTAAAGCAGCTCTAAACTAAAGGCTCTGCCGACAACAAATAAAACGCTTAACCCACCAGAACGGTGGCCGAAAAGCACTGCCCTTGTAATATGTTAAAAGCCTCTAACCTAACTAGGTTAAGGCTAAAACTGAAGGGAAAATGAAAAAAAAAAAAATGGCATCCCCGCCTTATACTCAATCAAGGGATGCCACGACAAAAGCACCCTAAAACACAACTCCTGGGGGTCTCGCCCATGAACATGCCCGACCTAACTAATCTAAACCTACTCTGTATCATCTCAGATTAGTACAAATGAGCAAAAGACTCACATTCGGGACGGAAGAGTGACGAATGAAGAGAGGTGGAGAACCGCACGTCCGCTCGGTGCAGACTCTCGGAGCGGAAGGAATATGACTCGCAGTGTCACGCTAGCAAAAACATCTGCACTACGGGAAGCGTAAAACAGATAAGAGTTCTAATATTTTTGTTTTTTATTATTTTTTTTTAATAGTTTTTTCGTAGTGGCATCCGTATCATAAGGACGAGTCCGTAAGTAATTATGAGGGTACACTTACGATGAATTGGTCTCTACGCTCCGGGGCGGGTGATTTGAACAGCTGACTGGAGTTCAAAGAGAGCCATTACTGTATAAGGCATATTGTCAATGATGGAGGGGCCACTAATAAATAGAGTGCCGAGCGCTTTACTGAGGTAATTCTTTCGGGCATGGAAGCATACATCCCATTTTATTTCTATTAAACTAACTCACAAAAATCTTGGTTTACTCATGCTTCTTCTATAGTTGTCTGCAATAAGGAGGAAGAATCCAAACGGTACCGTCACCTTCAAACTTAAAAATCTTGTACTTAATATATTTCTGCCTAAAATCAAGCCAAATCTGTTGTTCGACTCGCCAAAAATTCTTTCATCATTAACAACTCTAGTTCTATCTCCAAGCTTTTTGGCATCTAGCCAAAAGCCTCTCCAACAACTTACACTTCCTCGTCTTTCCCTCCTCTTTCCCACTCTAAGGGCACCACCACCACATCTTCCTCTGAAAAAGTTGAACTCTTCGCTCAAACTTTCGCTAAAGACTCCACCTTGGAGTGTTATTCCTCCCTCTCACTTACTTATGCCTAATATTATAATATCTAAATTAAGAATCCTGCCAGCCAATCAACGTGCTGCATTTGACTATCTTTTTAAACCAGCTGAGTTTGACATTCCTGACGTTTACCCCAACTCTGCCACACCCTCCCGTGCAGCCAATCAGGAGCCTCCATTGTCGGACCAAGCAAAAACTGAGCCAGCCGCGCACACATCTTCATCTTTCAAATCGCTCTCGCTCTCTCCACAGGCTGTTTCTTCGAGTTGCAATAGGTCTACGACATCAGTGCAAGCCCTATACTCCAATAAGCTACTACAGGACCTTTGCAAACATCTCCCTGGGACCTATTACGAAGAGATTAGATCAGAGGAGAGGGGAAGAAATTTTCAAACCGCGCGGCTGAAGAAAGCACTGCCCGGGCGGCTGGCTCAACCAATCACAGCGCGGCAATTCGTGAGGCGGGGCTATAAAGAGGGGAGGGGGGGGGGGGGGGCTGTAGACGTCACTCCCGTCACGGGCCCCACTGGGTTCACTTGCCAACAACTCACACTCTCTCCCTTACCTGGGCAACAATGGGAACTTGGCTACACCTGCTCCAGCCTCCCAGCTCGCCTATCCCGCCCCAATGAAGTCCACCTCTGGCCCAACACAGCTTTTGTCTACTAACCAGATACACCACACGTATCCGGGTGCTTGTCGTCACATCGCTGGCTTACACACCAATAGCCAAGCGATTCAAGAGGGACGACAGATAGTAGATGGAACTGAGGATTTCCAGAAAAACTATGGGCCAGCCTTGAGGTGGTGAAGATTGTTCCAGAGATACCCAAGACTTTTTACAGGACCCTTATGGGCCCGAAATACCATTAGTAAAAAGAGAGAAATGTTTGACAAACCCAGTAGTTCCAACCCTTAGAATTGATGTGTTCTTATAGAACAACATAAAAAGAAAGAGATTAGACTCATGAAATAAATAAAAGGATGAAGTGTTGGGAGAATATAGCTGTTATTTATAGAGAAGGCTCCATGCCACTTAGCTACCAATAGTATAGGATCTTCTCGGTTAGTACATAAATGTAAACTATAAAGATAAGGGGAAGATGAAATAAGAGATTAAGAGTTAGAAGCAACTATAGGAATTACGTGGGGATAAATAATAGTTGCAGATAGTTTAGATCTACCTTGAGAAATAGTTAGGACGGACACTAGTCCATATGATGAAATATATTTTTGTGTTATAAAGGAAACATTATTATTCGTAACATTTAAGGAGAATAATTCGCCGGTGTGATAATGAACTTTGTGATTATGATATAAGTAACAAGTCGAGGCGACTATTGTGAGGAAATATTGTACTCTTGAGGTAAGTAGTAAATGAGTTGATACATATAGTATCAGTGTAAAGGCAATGTATTTATTACTGTATTTTGTTTTGTTTTCTATAAATATTATATCGTATCTTCATTATTTGTAACAGGCTCGGTGAGGCAACTGTACCGAGCAACCCTGTGTGTACGTATGTATGTAACCCTGTCAGTTCCTCGCCTAATATGGTAAGGTTCAAATTAGATTATATTCTTGGACTTTTATTGCTTCAATCATATTGTTTCACTATGTAAAGGTTCAAGGTTACGATTATTCATGGAGTTTCGTTCCTGCTTTATTTTAGTCTCGTTTTCTTTACCCGAACTTTGGATTATAGTTATACAGTTTCTTTCGGGGTTTCAGTGCTTCAACTAATTATCTTCCCTATCTCATTCTGTATTTATGGGTCTTGTCAGAGGTAATGTAGGGGTTTGTGGGAGCTAGTCTTTTCACTCTACGTCCAGCCTCAGAATCAACGGGACTAAGGTAAAGGAGCTTAACACTCTTCATATTCTTTTGTTTCTTTTTATCTTTTCTTTCTACCACATTAGACGAATTTTAACTGATAGGGAGTCAATATTGTTGTAACTATAATAAGACAGCTTTTCATTGGTTATGTAAGGTAAAGATACTTTTTGTTTTTGTATTGCACTTCAGAACCTTAATATTCAGTTCCTGTTATAAGAGTGTAATTTTCGTTTTGTTTACTTAGTTAATTACTCTTTAAGTTATCTGAGTTCTTTTCTCTGTCGAGAATAATAAATCTTGAAATTCTAGGAGGCTAATCTAAAGATATTTATTTATTAAGCTGTATGTCAATTTTATATAGTTTATATATTGTTTTTTTTATTCTATTAAGGATCCTACACCAGCCGAGGGCCGGGTTGGTGAGGCGTCCATCATTCCCCTGCCAATGAGAGTCTGCCCAGGTCGTCCCCTTTGGAGCCGCCCAGTAGTGATGGTCTCTGGCGTGCTACCCTGCATTATCCCTCACTGAGACTGACCCTGTTTGTCTTCTTCCCGGCCATAGCTTCGGGAGGGAGAACTGAAGAGCTTCTAAAGACACCTACTTTATTAATATTACTATTAATATTAATATTAGTGGGGCTAAGTATACCTGGGTAGACTACTCGAGGGAATTATATTAATTTATACTCTTCTTTTGGTTTCACTTACAGAAGCTAATTGCTACTTAATAATTTTTTGGCAAGAACTTTTATATATATTGTAAATAAATTTAAAAGTTTTATTTCTGAAATTTCCTTTTGGTTACCTTGGGTGTTAGGTGTGAGAATCTTGTTTTTTTAATGTTCCCGAGCCTTTACAATCTGTCCGATTAAACATTGAGGATAATAATGTAATCATGATATATAGAGAATTAAGTGTTGAATATTGATAATATAGGTGTTTATGAAATATTGATTGTATTGGACCATGTAATGAGATATATTAATTGAGTAAGTGGTGTCAGTATTATACAGTTTATTTATTTGTCAGATAGGAAGTCAGAGTAGAGATATTCCAAAAAGGGTTATATTAATGTAGGTGCCTACGGGTTCAGATTTATTTGTGTTGAAGATAAGAATATATAAAATGTAAGTGTGTTAAAGATAGGTAAATAGCGGTCAAATTCATTAAAGCCTTGATCTTTGGATTAGACATATTGAGGCCCGGTAAAGCTTATATATTATTTTGGAGACTAGTAATGGGCCTTTGGATCGAAGTCGGAGTGAGTCAATAGCGGGTATCCAAATAGGTGGTAACGGGAACTTGCGAGTTCCAACGTACAATCTATTGTGGGTCGACGATAACATTCTATGTGAGTGTTGAACTCATTTCGGCCCGAACAGAGAATCAATTGCTAGGGGAACATAAAACTATTAGGGAGTTTGTTAAATAAAATATACGAACTTCTGAACAACTGTCGAATTATTCAGACCTTAGTAGTATACTGAGAATTGGAAAATAAGTACTACAATATCTTCTAAGGAAAGTACTTTCTACCCTCTCTGGACTAAATACTAAGACGGTGCACGGACCAAATGTTGTTCATCTTGTTGCACTCAAAAGTGTTCTTCCATACATATTGTTAACCTAGGCAAACTCTTTTGCATTTGTCTTTCCTGTAACTTTTTTCTTTCTTGCTGAAAGTTTGCACTCATTCAACCTGTCGTAAAGAAGGGTGACTGCTCTCAACCTTATAACTATCATCCAATAGTTCTCATTTCTTGCATCTCTTAAAGTTTCTGAAACTATTCTGAATTCAAAATTTGTTAAGCATTGTTTTTTCCCCATAATCTACTTTCAGATCGCCAGTATGGTTTCCTTAAGGGCCACTCTACTGGTGATCTTTCTTTTTTTACGAACTCTTAGTCATCTTCCTTTCGGGACTTTGGTGAAAACATTTATATTGCGCTAGACATATAGTTATGGTTGTGGACGGATATCGCTCACTTCCTCAACCTATCAACTCTGGTGTTCCTCGGGAATCCGTCTCTTCTCCAGTTCTCTTCCTAATATTCTTTAATGATTTTATCAACTGTACCTCCAGTCCTATTAATTCATATGCTGATTACTTTATCTTACACTATTCAACTAGTTTTACCGAACAACCCAGCATGCAATCACTCATAACTCACGTGATTAGGCCATAGCACGCCGATCTTCTGATCTATCAACCATTTCTGATTAGGGCAGAACCAATCTTGTTACTTGCACTGTTTACAAAACCCAATTTATCCATCTATCTAAGTGTCGAGAACTTCCACGTATATCCCTCATACTTTAAATAGACACAAAACAACCCTTCATCTTTCAGTATTCTCAGTGTTGTATTTTCTTCTAAACTTTCTTGGAGAGGTCACATATTACCACTCTTCCTAAAACAGGTTCCCTGAAGTTAGGTATGCTCAACTGTCTCTGTGGGTTCTCCATCCCTGTTCAGCGTCTTACTCTGTATAGGGGCACAGTGCGCCAATGCAAGTATTGTTAGCATGTGTGGGGAGGTTTAACCCATACCGCACTTTTCGAAAGGGCAGAGTCAAAAACATTTTGTCTCATCAACTCGCCTCCTCTCACTCCTTCCTTACAATATCTTTCCACACACCATATGTTGCATATCTCTCCCTCTTCTACCGCTATTGCAATTATCAATGCTCTTCAGAGCTTTTTTCAGTATAGGCCTATACCCCCTTCCTTGCGGAGGGAGAATCGAGGACACCTGGCTTTCAACACACCCTCACCCATATTCTGTCCAACTCTGAAACCCAACATTAAACCGGTTTTCTCAGTCTTTCTTCTACTCATCAAGCAAGCTTCGTAACTTTCCATCAATCTGCCTTTAACTCCTATGACTTAACTGCTTCAAGCTCTGTGTCCAGACATGATGAATTAGGCACACATATTTAATTTGCCAATGCAACGGTCACACAAGCAAGAAATGTAATTCTTCATATAGGCCAGTGTCACAGGTTAAAGTCAAGGGTACATTTTTACATGTTTAAAATTATACGAAACAATCGGCAAACTCAAGGGGTAAGTTATCTTATATTATATATATGGTATTGACCGGATTTCATAAACAAATATTCCTATATTTAAGGTCCTATGTGAAACCCAAAATTGTAATAATTTTCCCTTAATTTGAAACATACTGTATAATATCTTTGATCCTACCTGTTTTTTCACAGGCATAGGTCATATGCTAGAGCTCAATATATTATCTTCTCAATTATTAATATAAATTCCACAATTGTGCTATAATGGCAATTTTTCAGGCAAATATCTTCGGGGCTTCGAGTCTCCGGCCAAGGTCAAAGGTGAATATACATATAATTAATTTTTTTCTGTATATATACACTATTTATACGAAAGAGGTTAAATATCAATTTCAGAATTGTAGGTCGTGGAGCTGGGTATGTCTTGTGTGTGTCACAGTGTGTGTGTGTTCGTATGTGTGAGAGAGAGAGAGAAGGAGAATGCTGTAGCATTCTTCTACTATCCCTCAAACAGCTTTACTATTTAATGTATTTCCTATCCCATTATCCCATCATCTCCCAATGAATTAGTTCCCAATACTCAGTTCATTTCTAGCACCCAGAAGGGCAACATACAATACTGTCCTGGATGTAGACTGTGCGACAATCACACATCACAAATGTTTTCAGGCCATAGCGTTGACGTTTGCTAGGTATGTACTGCCGGATGCGTATATTTCTCCTCCACAGGAGCAAACTCTCGTCGACAATCAACTTCTGATGGCAAAGCTCTGTCTTCATGTACTCGAAGATCGGTCGTATCCTCTCCATGGGGTCCTTCATATAGCTTGGTTGGTCCTGGTTGCTGGTTTGATTTGCCAGGTTGTCTATGAAATGCAAGTTTCCCATGATGGCCATGAATCTATTCCTACTCATAATTTTGACGAAGATGGGGGTTTGTATGAGAGGATCCCAGGACAAGTACTTCCTCAACGACGACTTCTTTGTCACCCCCATTAGTGTAACAATTGTGAGGAATGTGTACAATTCAGGGAATCCTAGGGTGGTCCACTTTAGGCGGGCAGAGTGGGTTATTTGCTCCTTGTTAGCCATGATGTAATAATTGTACCAGTTTGTCTGGTCAACAATTAGGGACATCAGGTTGGCAGTGAAGAATTGGAGGAGCACATGAAGTCTTGTTGTCCTGGGTCTTGAGTTAGGAATCGCGGGGCCAGCCTTCCTCGCGTCCACAAAGTTATAGACATTGGGCCTGTATCGTGCCCCATCCTTCCCCAATTCCACTCCTCATGATCGGCGGCACCTTCGTCGTTGTCGTCGTCAAAAGGGTCATCATCACCAGGGGCACCAGGGGGGGTGGAGGCTCTCCTGCCTAAGGTTGTCCTGCTTCTTGAGCTCAAATTTGATCTAGGTCGGGACCCAGACCTCCCTGACCTCGAACAAGAGGTTTGATCAGTGCTGGGGCATCTTATGCAGGTCACCTTGGATTCCCTGCCATGGGTGGCATGCCTGCAAGAAAGTACACGCTCACGTCATTGGCTGGCAGGGAGTCTTGGGCGATCAGGGTGGTGTGGCGACGGAGGTGGTGATAGGGTGTCGTGACATCGAGAGCTCCCAGGCTGTGGCAACACAGAAGGGTTGATGGGGGAATAAGGCAATGAGCCAGGAGGTGATGGTGGTGCAGTACAGTGGCTAGGAGAGGGTGATGGTGGTGGTGGCGGGGAATGTGATGACTCACATGCTGATAGGGTTGGGGAGAAAACAAGCGGCATGGGTGGACACGTGGGGTAGTCTTTGTTTCCCCCAACTCTTCCTCGTCTGTTTCTTCAGACTCGGACATTGGCTGTGCTGCAAGTATTTCAGCACCCATAGGTGTTGTGGCTTTTAGTGGGGAGAATGTGGGAGGTGGGGATGAAGGCAGGCATCGTGTAAAGGCATCTTCTTCACTCTCTTCCTCATCATCGGCTGGTCGTTTTTTACCTTGCCTCTGCTGCCCTGGGATGTGATAAATACCATTGGATCTAGGTTATCCACCTCTTCCTCTTCACTAGATTTCTCATACAAAGGGTAATGGGGAGCAGTTGGGGAACGGTGTACCGTTCCCCCACGCCGACATGACACTGCAGCTGCTGCGCGACAAGAAATGGGAATAATGGGGGTCTCCTCAATATCTCTAAGAGATGGCTGGTATTCATCAGCAGAATCCTGATCTGATGACTCAGTGTCACTGTCCAGGTTGTCATCACTGACTTGTAATAGTGCAAGAGCTTCCTCAACACTCCCAGTAGCCTACAGTGTGACAGCAGGTAGACATTGGGTGATCGAACATGGCGCAACACTCTCCAGGGGTTAACATGAACTGCCGTGAGTAGGTCTCCCTCACCCGCGTCACGCCACAGCCGCGCGGTTGGACTTGGGGGGGCTGCCAAGTACTGCTATCATTCTGCGGTATCCTAAAGTAGTTCCCATACCAATATGAACATTCTAGGCGCCCTATAATGTGTAAATAAGAGCGATAATAGCCGTTGAAACATGTTTAACGCTGGGGCTGAGCATTACATACATAGCCGTCGACTAGTATTCGATGTTGCGGTCCAGCAGGTTAAATAAAGTTCATGGGCCTTGGCACAAATTTCGGATTGTCACTATAGCCCATATCTAGTCATCAAACAAACGAATCAGAAAACAGATGTTAAATATGTCACTTCTGTGAGCGCGCATATTCCTTTAACCGAATAATAAAATATAATTAAGTGTATGTTCTGTGTACGTACCCTACCGACAACCAGTTTACCCAGTCACTTCAGCATCATAAGACCCATCCCCCCATCGCTCTCTTCATTGATACTCTCAGGTACAGTATTATTTTAAGTTTTCTTCTCTGTACTAGGTGTATCGCTCACCCACTCGCCCTATGTTTATTATCAAAGTTCTCTGTTAACGCGTCCTCATATTTAAGTCTATTAGTTCCATAGGGGGCCCCCATTAGATTTACCCCATTTATCTCCATTAGATTGGAGATCTTAAGACGTCTCACCCCGTTAGTCTGGTGATGATAAGATGCTTCACCCCATTCAGGACACTGTAATTTAGAAGATCGGCTTTTGGCGGGAAAATGTTCTATCGTAATATGTATAAATTTATGCTGAAGGAGGTCTGGGTGGGCATTCTTTAGTTTGAAGGAAAGCTGGGAAAGCATTTTGTTATTTGTTTTTCTGTCAAACTTAAAGGACAAACTAAAAAACATTACTGTGAAATGGCAAAACTAAGCAAAATCCGCAATAATAATTAAGCGAAGTCATAATAACCCCCACGAGGTCGGATCAGCTTATGTTTTTGCCTGACCTATGCAGTTTCACAATGTTATGTTCATAATTCCATGCACAATCTCCAACCTTCACCATTACTCTCAGGCTCTTTCACTCCAGCATTCTACTGCCATTGCCAAACCATTCCCCCCCCCCCCCCCACACACACACTCTCTCCGCACCCTCTCATTCCAGCTACAAAAAAGTGTTTCATTGAGCAACGAATCGAATCGTGAAGTTTGGCTGAAAAGTTTGTTATAGGCGTCAGGGGTTCCGAAATTTGTTTTTTGTTTTTTGTTTTTTTCTCTAACAGTGATTAATTCTGCATATACAGTATGTATTTTTCAATACCCAGCTGCTACGGGAGTAACGGGAAGGGAGGGACATCCTTCACTATTTTAGAAAATTTAATATTTCCCGACATAATGTATATGCCGATAACGAATGGCTCATATTACATAATCCATAATACAAATTCGAGGATTTTATAGCCAACATTTTTTTTTTTTTTTTTTTTTTTTTAAAAGAGACAATGAATGGAGGAAGGAAAAACACAGATAAAACAAAAAGGTCCATGTGCCTAAAGGCATCCTCCATTCATAAAATGTTTGTAACAACTGGATTTAAACATTTGTTGATTGTAAGTTTGTGGAAAGCAATTCGAGGGAAGTGAATTCCAAAGAGTAGTAGCTCTAGGGATAAATGAATTCTGATAAGCAGAAGTTCTGCATTGTGGAGGAGAAAGTGTAAATTCATGGGCGCTCTCAGCTGCCCTAGTTCTACGGGGAAAGATGTGGAGAGGCGGCACAATTGAAGCAAGTTCCTCGGAACAATTGCTGTGAAAATATCTGTAGAATTATGCAAGGGATGCAACGTTTCTTCGTATGGCTAATGTAGGAAGGTCCTGTGTGATTGCAGGGTTATTGATTAATCTAATAGCTTTATTTTGAATTTTGTCCAACTGCCTCAATGCAACCACTCCACTTCCACCCCACAGAGGTGAACAGTAATCCATCTGAGAGCGCACATGACTTTTATATATTACGGCCAACTGCTCGTCAGTGAAGAATTCTCGAACTCTGTACAGGAGTCCCAGTTTTTTAGAGGCATTCTTAGCAATGCTTCTAACATAATGTGTCCAGCTCAAGTTAGTAGTTAATGTTACACCGAGAATGTCAATACTAGGGGAAGTGGGAATATTTACATCATTAAAAAATATATGGGAGTCAGTGAGATTCTGTCGGTTAGAAAATTGAATGTACTTGGTTTTCTGTGCATTAAAGGAAACTAGATTCTCTTGTCCCCATTCATTAATTCTAGAAAGGTCCTGGTTCAGAGAAATTGCAGTGTTTATTTTTGAATTTATAAGATCGGGTTGGGTGAAAGAATTGGTAAATGTGAAGGAACTGTGGAGTGTTGAGTCATCTGCGTAGGAATGTATTGGATTATGAGTGGTAGATATGAGATCATTGATATGAATGAGGAACAGAGTTGGGGCCAAAACTGATCCCTGGGGAACACCAGCATTTATTGAGTGAAATTGAGAATAAAGGCCATCTACCATTACACATATTTTTCTGTTATGAAGATAAGAAGAAATTAGTGGAACTAATGATGCAAGGCCGTAGTGTGACATCTTCGACAATAAGGATTGATGCCAGACTCTATCAAATGCCTTTGATATATCCAGTGCTATTGTATGTGTTTCACCATGTTGGTCTGTAGCTTGGTTGATTTGATGCGTAAGAAGGCAAAGAATGTCTGCAGTTGATCGACATCGTCTAAAACCATATTGCCTATCACTGATTAATTTATTATTCTCCAGATGCTTAATTATGTGATTATTTAATATAATTTCAAAAACTTTGCCAAGAGTGGAAGTTATAGCTATTGGTCTGTAGTTTGATGGATCTGAAGAGGCACCTTTTTTAGGAACTGGATGGATGTTTGCTTCTTTCCAGGGTACTGGGAAGCATGAGGTATGAGTACACAGACGGAAAAATTTTGCCAATACAGGAGCGAGCACCAAGGAGCAATTCTTAAGTACTATTGTAGGAATTTCATCTGGACCAGGAGCCTTATCTACTGAGAGATTCTGCAAAATAGTTTTGACATGTCTGGTGTGGATCTTAAGTGAGGGAATTTCAGGTGAATTAAAATTAAGTACAGGGACATCTTGATTTATTTCATCTAAGGTTGAGTTGGTGGAGAAAATATCTGCAAGAAGGTTAGCTTTACCTCGTGGGTCACTTACAAGATTGCCAGTCGGAGATTTTAATGGTGGAATGGATGAAGCAGTAGTGAAGTTGGATTTGAATGAGTTAAGAGTAGACCAAAATATTTTGTTATCATTTGGATTATTTAGAAGTTTATTTGCCTGCTTATGGAGAAAGTTTGATTTAGTTAGGTTTAATACAGTTTTGGCATGATTTCTGATGTTTCTAAAGTAATTAAAGGCTTCATGTGTTTTTGATCTTGTGTATGCATTGTAGGCTATTGCTTTTTGTTCAGTTACTCTAGCACAATTATGGTCAAACCATTTAGGTGAATTAGATCTTTTACTGTACTTTTGATGAGGAATAAAAGTTTCCATTCCAATTTTTACAAAAATTAATGCCATTAATGCCATTAATGCCATGCCATTAATGTTAATAATATAATATTGCTTTTTGGTTCATGCCCTAGTGATTTCATGACTGTCAGTATATTTGATTATAGTGCATAAACCTAGTCTTTAAGCTTTCAGAATTATACTTTTAAAATTGATATTATTGAATGGTATGAATATTTGCATTAGATGATTAAGTAGAGACCAACACGAATGAATGTAATCATATTTGCATAAAGGCTCGTACATGTATATATTATACACTTTTATATTCACATGCCAGCTATTCTGTCATGAACAATATATACTTTACAACAACTTTTGCAAACTTATTTCCTCCAGATCCATGTATCATATTATATAGTAATGGTTCTACACCGATTCGCATGACTTCAGTTTCTGTTACAGTATACCTGATGATGTAGAGATTGGTGACCACCTAGGAAATAGCGATCATAAATCTATTTATTTTAATATACAATGGACAGGGAATGCTAAAGAGAATACGACACTTATCCCAGATTTCAGAAAAGCCGATTATGGTGGGCTAAGAAGAGACTTAAGGGTGGACCCTATTGTTAAGCAATTAAGTCAGGATATGCCAGAGTTAAACTTGCCACCTACATATAACCAGTTTATTGCTTCACTCCACAATGCTCAAAATAAATAGATCCCTAAAAGAAAATTTAGATCGCCGCAGATCTAACCAAAATGGATGACTAATAAGCTAATAGATCTTCTAGGAAAAAAGAAAGGAATATATAGAAAAATAAAGAAAGGCGAAAATCATCTACATATATACTATCAGACTCTATCAAGACAGGTCAAAAAGGAAATCAGGAAAGCAAAAAGAAATTATGAAAAAAGGATAGCCAGTGACTCAAAAAATAACCCTAAAGCTTTTTACCAACTATATAAATCTAAAGTTAGAGATGTAATAGGCCCCCTAAAAACTTCAATAGGAGAAATAACAGAAAATGATTTAGAAATGTGCAGTACATTAAATAGTCAGTTTCTTTCCGTTTTCACTAATGAAAATTTGGCACAGATTCCAGAAGTCAATATGGTATATAGTGATAGTATAGAAAATATGTTAAGTACAGTTAGTATAAGTAGAAATGATGTGCTTAAGGAAATTGACAGACTGAAACCTCAAAAATCGCCTGGTCCTGACGAGGTATATGCTAGAGTATTAAAAGAATGCAGAGATGAGTTAAGTAGCCCATTAGCATTTTTATTTAACAAATGTTTAGAAACAGGTTTAGTTCCAGAAGCTTGGAAGCTTGCAAATGTAGTTCCGATCTTCAAAAAAGGTGATAAATCGATAGCATCCAATTACCGTCCCATTAGTCTCACATCAATCATAGGAAAGTTGCTAGAGTCTATTATTGCTAGGAAAATTAGAAGCCACTTAGACAAATTTAACTTAATAAATTCTTTTCAGCATGGATTCACTCAGGGACGTTCTTGCCTTACTAATTTGCTTAGCTTTTTCTCAGAGGTATATGAAGCAGTAGATAGTGACAAGTCATATGATATTATTTATTTAGATTTCAGTAAAGCTTTCGACAGAGTCCCTCATGAGAGATTGATGAGAAAGGTTGAGGCACATGGAATAGGAGGATCGTTGTTGGGATGGATTAGGTCATGGCTAATTGGTAGGAAACAGAGAGTCAGCATAAATGGTACCAAGTCAGAGTGGGGAGCAGTCAAAAGTCGTGTCCCCCAGGGATCGGTATTAGGTCCCCTGTTGTTTGTTATATACATAAATGACCTAGATTTAGGTATAACTAGTAGGATAAGTAAATTCGCAGACGATACTAAAATGGGGAGATCAATTGATTCAGATAGCGATATAGAGTGCCTCCAAAGGGATCTAGATACCTTACATTAATGGTCAGTAAATTGGCAGATGAAGTTTAACATTGACAAATGCAAGGTATTAAAGATAGGGAAGATGCATACAAATGTTAAATATAAACTAGCTAATTTAGAATTAGAAAATTCAGACTGTGAGAAAGATCTAGGTGTGTTTGTTAGCAATGATTTGAAGCCTAGAAAACAGTGTATAAGCGTTCGTAATAAGGCAAACAGGATTCTCGGGTTCATCTCTAGGAGTGTGAGTAACAGAACTGCTGATGTTATCTTAAAACTTTACTTGTCATTAGTGAGACCCCATATGGATTATGCTGTCCAATTTTGGTGTCCTTATTACAGAATGGACATAGATTCATTGGAGAGAGTACAGCGTAGAATGACAAAAATGATCCATAATATTAGAAATCTTTCGTATGAAGAAAGGTTGAAGAAATTAGGTTTACATTCGTTAGAGAGACGCAGAGTTAGAGGGGATATGATAGAGGTGTTCAAGTGGGTTAGTGGGATTAACAAAGGGGACATGACAAATGTACTAAAGCTCAGTGATAGCGAAAGAACTCGTACCAATGGTTTCAAATTAGAAAAATTTCGTTTCAGAAAAGATATAGGCAAATATTGGTTTGGTAACAGAGTTGTAGATGGGTGGAATGGACTACCAAGTGCTATAGTGGGGTCTATAACGGTAGGGAGCTTTAAGATAAAATTGGATAAGCATATGGACGAGAAGGGTTGGGTGTGAAGGGGGATCAGCCGGGTTGGGCCAATCAGCACTCTGCATACCCCCATAATCCTGCGTTAATCTCTAACCGTTTTGGTAAGATGATCCTCAGGGTATTAGAGTGTTGAGCCTATAATTGGGCTTTGTAATTGAACTGGGTTTGTGTGGGACAGGGATCTGCCTTGCTTAGGCCAATCGGCTTTCTGCAGACTCCCATTTTCTTATGTTCTTATGTTCTTACCTTTACTGCCCTTGGACATCAGTTGAGTGCCATGGCGCGCCTATCCTCTAATCTTTCAGTAATTTATGATTGAAGCAGAGAATATTTTGTTACTTTTAATGCTTCCAAAACCGAGATTCTCCCCCTGTCTATCAGCCACAGCCTTTCACACAACTATCCTTTATTCTTCAACTATAGACTAATCGACCCCTTATCTTCTCTCAATATCTTTGGTGTCTCTTTTCCTTCTAATCTTTCCTGAAAACACCATATCACCACTCATATTAGAACGGCTTCCCAGAGGTTGGATGTGTTCAACCGTCTCTGTGGGTTCTTTACCCCCACATACCTTGTTCTGTACTAGGACAGCCCATGAACCGAGTATTGTTCATATGTGTATATGTGTGGGGAAGTTATCCCCATACCGCACTTCTCGAAATGATAAAGTCCAAAGCATTCCGTCTTATTAACTCACCACTTCTTACTTATTCCCTACAATCTCTTTCTACACACCGCAATGTAGCATCTCTTTCACTCTTCTACCGCTATTACAACAATCTGTGTTCTTCAGAGGTCTCTCAGTGTGACTGAGAGGCACCCACCATTCAACATAAAGCCACCCCTATTCGGTCCAGCTCTCTAAACCAAGAACAAACACATTTATCTATCTTTCTACTCAACAAGTAAATTCTGGAACTTTCTCCATCAATCATGTTTTCCTTCATTCTATGATTTAAACTGCTTTAAACTTTGTGTGTGAAGCATTTTGACCCCAGCGTACCTTGAATTTGACTCTGTCACTCTTTTGGCTTTTGGGGAGGAAATCGTTAAAGGCAGCCTGCCTTTTATCTCCTTCATACACATAGGAAAATAATGTATGCAACATTAATAATGGGGGAGATTGTAGGCACCAACCGAGCAGGGCTAGACCCAGGAGTGGTTATAGGCATTTGATAAGAAGTCGTTGGAACTCCTGTTTCATTTGCTTGGCCTCTCTTACTGATTTCCTTTGTGCCTCACTTACAATGAGAGTAATCCAGTAAGCTCTCACAAACACCTCTTCCTCCTATCCACTTCACAACACTAAACATGCACACCACACTTCATTCTTCCACATAACAAATAAATATATAAATAATGCCAAAGACGCATATGTGCACAACAAACTCACTTGCTCTCGTGTTCCCGATTTTGACTCCTCTGAATTCTCCACTTCATGGCTCTAATTATCCTATCATTCGCATACTAAATATTTCTGTGCTGTCTATCTTTCCCCTAACTCTACCGACTTTCCCAAATTCTTTGACTATCTAAACTCTAAAGTGGAACACATTCCATCCATTTCTCCTTTCTCAGAAATCTCCATCTTAAGAGATTTCACCGTTCACCACCGCCAATGGCTCTCCTCTCACAATACTGACCAACCTGGTGAACAAGCCTACGTCTTTTCTATCCTAAATGACCTAGAGCAGTTAGTTCAGCAACCCACCCGTATCCCGGATCACTTCGGAGATCGGCCCAACATTCTTGACTTGTCTCTAACTTCTAACCATTCTTCTTATACTGTCGATCTTTTCTCTCCTTTGGGCTCCTCCGACTATAAATTCATCTCTGTCACCTAACCTATCTCTCCAGTATGGCCACCCGATCCTCCCAGCCGGCGGCGCATGTAGCACTTTGGCGCTGCCGACTGGGAGGCTCTCCGGCAGTACTTCTTTGATTTCCCATGGAATTACTTTTGCTTCCGTGGCTGGGGACCCTTGGAGAGTGCTGAATGCATTACCGAGGTAATCCTATCGGGTATGGAGGAATACATTCCATCTTCTTTCTCTCAATCTAATGCAAAACAATCTAGGTTTACTCACGCTTGTTCTACCGCTGTCGTCCGCAATAAAGAGGAAGCATTCAAACGGTACCAATGCCTTAAAACTCAAGAATCTCAGTCTTCCTATGTTTCTGCCCGGAATCAAGCCAAATCTGTTCTTCGACTTGACAAACACTCTTTCATCTATAATAAATGCACTGAACTAGCTAACTCTAGCTCTTCCCAAGCTTTCTGGCATCTAGCCAAAAACCTCTTCAACAATTTTTCTTCCTCGTCTTTCCCTCCTTTTTTCCACTCTGATGGCACAACCATCACTTCTTCCTCTGACAAAGCTGAACTCTTCGCTCAAACTTTCGCTAGAAACTCAACCTTGGATGATTCCGGTGCTATTCCTCCCTCTCCACCCTTCCTCCCTCTCCTATTTATGCCTAATATTTTAATCTCTTAAAAAGATGTACTTTCTACCCTCTCTGGGTTTGATACTAATAAGGCGTACGGTCAGAATGGTGTTCCTCCTGTTGTACTAAAAAACTGTGCTTCCGTGTTGACTCCCTGCCTAGACAAACTCTTTCGTCTCTGTCTCTCCTCTAACGTCTTCCCTTCTTGCTGAAAGTTTTCTCTCATTCAACCTGTCCCAAAGAAGGGTGACCACTCTCAACCCTCCAACTATCATCCAATTGCTCCTATCTCTTGTATCTGTAAATGTTTTTTAAATATTCTTACTTTCAAATTTCTTCAGCATTTATCTTCTCATAATCTACTATCAGATTGCAAGTATGGCTTCCTTAAGGGTTGCTCTACTGGTGATCTTCTTTCATATCTTACTAACTCTTGGTCATCCTCATTTCGGGACTTCGGTGAGACCTTTTCTATTGCGTTAGACATATCGAAGGCCTTTGATAGAGTCTGGCACAAATCTCCAATTTCTAAACTACCCTCCTTCGGTTTCTATCCCTCTATCTGTGCCTTTGTCTCTAATTTTCGTTCCGGTCGTTCCATAGCTGCGGTTGTGGACGGTCATTGTTCACTTCCTCATCCTATCAATTCAGGTGTTCCTTAAGGGATCTATCCTATCTCCTATTCTCTTTCTAATTTTCATAAATTATCTTCTCAACTGTACCTCATGTCCTATCCATTCATAAGCAGACGACTCTACCTTACACTATTCAATTAGTTTCCCAGAACGCCCCAAGCCAGCAATCCCTCGAAAGCAAACGTTGAAACGAGAAAACCTTGTTACCTTTAATGCTTTCAAAACTCAATTTTTCCATCTATCTACCTGCTGTGAACTCCTAGCGGACTATCCCATACTCTTCAACAATACAAAAATCAACCTTCATCTTCTCTCAGTATTCATGGTGTCTCTTTTTCTTCTGCTCTCTCTTGGAAGGACCATATAACCAGTCTTGGTAAGGCAGGTTTGCTTAACCTCCTCAAGGGGTTCTTTACCCCTGCTCAGCTTCTTGCTCTGTAAAGTGGCAAAGTGCGTCATTGTATTGAGTATTGTTCACATGTGTGGGGAGGATCATCTCACACAGCACTTCTAGACAAAGTAGAACGGAAAGCCTTTCATATAATTAACTCCCGTCCACTCACCGACTCTCTGCAATCTCTCTCTCTCTCTTCGCCGCATGTTGCATCTCTCTCATTGCATACCACCTCCTCTATGTAGGGTACGTAGTACCCGTCTTGCAACACAATCCCACCCCTACTCTGAACAACTCTCCAACTCAAGAGTGAAACGCTACTCCCAATCACTCTTCTATTCAACAGCTGATCTCTGGAACTCTCTCCCTGAATCCATCTTTCCCTCATCCTATGACTTAAATTGTTTCTAACGTTCCTTGATTTTGGCCCTATCACTCTTTTTAACTCTGGGGTAGGCACTCGTCACAGGCAGTGTTGACTTTTCCCCTCATTCACATAGAACACAAAATATATTTAATGGAAGTGGCTTTATCAGGAATCATGCATAACTAAAACAAAGAAGCTTCTTCAAACACAAGATGAAATCAACATGTAAGGAATCACCTTTGACAGGAATTGACTTTTACGAACCAGTTTGAAAATAATGCAAGAAAGTGACTACCACAAATTAACAACTTTGAGATTTTGTAAAACTTGCATAAAAACGACGAACATTTATTCATACATAGCAGAAAAGCATCAGCGATGGACTATTTTTGTTTGTAGAGCTTTGGTGAAGCCAATTAGACCATAATCCCACCTTGACAAGGTACCAGTACAGGAAACAGCCAAGAACATCATAGAGGATGGCATATTTCACCCACAAAGGCACCTACGAACATTCCCGAACCGGAGATACAAACTTGATAACGTCTTCAAAATACAGTAACTCCACACACTTCACCTACAGTCACTGCGAATTCCTCAGTGATAACCTTTATACACACCATGATCAAAGTGGAGCATGCACTAGTTTCACTTCAGTTAAGGGGATTTACCGCCATACCTGTATCCTACTAGCGGCAAGTCATATCAAAATTATCCAATGATGTTGAACGTATTGATCATATATTGTTGTTTGCAAGTAAATGCAATATACAATGTATAATAGATTTATTTGTTTAGTTAACATGATATAATAACTGGATGACTAACTATGAAGATAGTCACCAAATATTTAGTTTCACAACTTAATGCAGTTATAATTTTTAATTATCAATATGTTACCACCCATTCCTTTAGCCTGGACACACGTAAACATGTGATAGTTTTGCCATTGATCAAACTATAATTACATTATTATTAGAGAGAGAGAGAGAGAGAGAGAGAGAGAGATAATTAGTCTGAAAATGTAATTTCATTAATACGTGAAAAATATAGATTATTATAAAATGTAAATCGATAAACATCGTGGTGATAAAAATAAAGGTGATTCCCCGGGGGACGATGCGGGGCTTAAAGATGTGGGCCAGGTAACATATTACCAACAGCTGATGGGGGACCGTGTGGTTTTTAAGACTCCACATTAATTTTATCCTGGAAAAAAACAGGTAACCATCCTTTCATGGCAAGAGACACTAGTTTAAAGATATCAAACGGATTTGTCAAAATTGCTAATAATACACTGTTGCCATTCAATAATTATTCAGGAAGTAGAGGAAATGAAGGTAACTTGATAACTATAAAGGACAATATCATAATATCCTCATTGTTTGCAAAGTTGCCCGGGGTGATGGCAGTACAATTCCAAAGAAACATTGACATTTATCTTGAGAAGGATAAAGTAATATTGGAACACATTGCAAGGTATATTTACATTTTCTGATCTTGCTCATGGTATATTTGTTTAACTATGCTTCATGAAAACCCAAACAGTCTTTGGGTGTAATGGGTGGAAAGAGTCTCGTCTGATTTACTGCCCTTGCCTTCATAGGAGCTACAAATGTCTATTTTACGAGGGGCTGCCAGGTAGGGACCGTGAAGTACATGTAGTTTCCGCAACTTTATAGTTATACAGTGTGTAATACTGTGTATGCATACTTCTCGATCTTTTGTTCTGACTGCATAGTTTTTAACGCAGGGTCTGTGCTGCGCGTGTATCTATATAACTCTACAGTATTATTTTGTTTTGTTCTATTTGAGTGAGGGAGACAAAAGGCAGAACTGCCTGTTTCGAGTGCCTCCCCCAGAGTTGAAAGAGTGACAGGGCCAAAATCAAGGGACATTCTAGCCAAAATGTCTTAATTCATATACTTCTTCAATCCATCCTTCCACCTCTCTCTCGGTTTGCGTCTCCCTCTCTGTCCTTCCACCTCGCTCCCATATAATGTACACAGATATAAGGTACATACAGATACTTTCAATTTATAATTGGATCCAACACGTCGGCCATGGCGCCCTACCACAGGCCCCCTTCTACAGGAGTGACGGAAATTGAAAACAGTTATAGTTTGGGGATAGTACTCATTTGTACTTGAACATGTACATAATTTCATCTATTTCGTAGACATAATGGTCAGAGTCCTATTTTCAAATTTTGCCGAGGGCGCACCACTGATGCTTCCCTTCTGCAGGAGTGACAGAAAATGTGATCCGCTGTTAATGAAATACATTGCGTACAATGGCGCTTTTTATTAATTACCTCTGCCAACGAAGTTGGAGGAGGTTATGTTTTTGCCTCCATGTGTTTGTCTGATTGTTAATTTATTTGTCTGTAAAGAGGATAAGCCTATCAAAAAGAAATGAACAGATTGTCACGAAAGTTGGAGGCCAGATAGGATATGCAAAAAGGAAGAAGTAATTTAATTGTGGAAGTAATTGGCAGAGCGCATACCTCCGCCACCGCAGATGGCTCACAAAGTTATGAACCAATGTTCATGAAAATTGGTGGGAAGATAGGATATGCTCCAAGGGAGAAGCAATTACATTGACGAGGTAATCGGTAGAGCGCATAACTCCGACAGTTTAGGAAGAGGTACGTTACATGCTTTCTACTGTAGAGTGCCCCTCATTGTTACCTCCACTAACGAAGTTGGAGGGAGGTTATGTTTTTGCCTCCGTTTATTTGATTGTCTGTAAAAAAAGATATCTCAAAGGCTATGAACTCATGACCACAACATTTGGTGAGCAGATAGAATATGCTCAAAGTAAGAAGTGTTTAAATATTAGTGACGATCAATAGAGCGTATACCTCCGCCAGCATAGGCAGCTCTCAAAGCTATGAACTGATTTTCACGAAATTTGGTGTATTATTGAACCAAATTTAATGATCTTCCACATGCATATACTCTAATTCATCCTGTAGGCCATAACAGAGCCTATTTTATTTGCATTTCATCCTGAGCATCGCACCACACACCTCGGAATTAACAAGGCCGCACAGACCTATTTTTCAACTACGGACCACCGTAACCCCTCAACCATGCATATTTTGGGTGTAGGTTCTGTAACAGACATCCTAGGTTCGAATCCTGAGAGAATCACATGCTTTCATTAATTTATTTTGGGGGTCATTGGTGTTAAGAAAGATGTTAAAAATAATATATGGTTGGATGCGTTTGTATTTCCTACACAATGATGTGGTTTTCGATGCGTTTTGGAAGTCACCAAATCGGCCTAGGGCAATGGTGAGTCTTTGAGGTGTCTAGCATTTCCTGGGTAAATAATATAATTAGATTCTGATGGTTTTACTGGTGAAAGGGAAGGGGGCGTCCTTCCCTCTTAACCTAAGACGTGCGCATGGGGGTATGAGACACCACACTCCTGTGTGCACGTATTTGAGCTGTTCCCATCACTAACATCGTTATTTTACCATAAATAGCATTAATACTTATCCATATGCGCCTATTATAGGTTGATTATAAAGGTATTAACCTGTTACAACAATAAAACAAGTGGAAACAGTGTTTGGATGGTCAAAATCGTCGATACAGGCCGGGAGTTACATAATGTATGGCTGAGGCAACCTCCCTCCCCTCCTCCCCTCCCCTTGTCTGGAGAGACACTGTTACGCAATAGTCTCTCTCTCGCTCTTTCCCACGCTTGGTAACAGTGATGACAACGCCCTGCTACCAACTCGCTAATTTTAGCACGAAAATAGACCACAGAATAAGGGAATAACAGGGAAAATAGGTGATAACTGAAGGAGGTGATGAAAGTGGAGAAGGAGGGGAGGTGGAGGAGTGATATTTGGCATGGCCCAGGGCCAAACAAAAATAAAAAAACAAAAAAACAAAAACAAAACAAAAACATTTGGGGGGTGTTTTAAATGGATTTTTTTTCCCCAGACTCTTAAGAGTCTTCCCGCAGTCGCCCGGGGAAACTCTTAAGAGTCTTCCAGCAGTTGCCGGGTTAAGGGGTGTGGTAATTTCGGCACAAATACTAACATTCACACATAATAAAAATCTGTTGTAGAAATTAATTTAGTATGTACATTTGTTATGTATGATCGTTTCAATTACCTACCTCTCTTATTATTTTTGGTTAATGTATCTAGTTCCCACTGTTTATCTTACCTGTACTGTCCTTCGTGTTTTCTTCTTTGCCTCGCCTAATGTCCACTGTCTCTTGTTGCATTTCAAATAGTTTGTTTTTACTTTCCTCTATTTATCTTCCGTATCCCCTGTCTTGCCTGCCTGCAACTACTGTCTCTGTTTCATGCAATGTTTTACACCTTTTTTGTTCCTTGATACCCAACGTATCTAACATTTTTAAAGCTTTGCTCCTTTTTACTACTTTGTTTGTCCCTTCATCTTGGACCGCGGCCTCACACTCACTATCAACTTCCGCAACATTCGTTGCCTTTCCTTTAACTTCTACTCTTTTGAATACCACCTCTCTTCCAACAAACTTGATATTTTATTTCTTACTGAAACACAGTTGTCTGAGGCAACAGAAAGCAAGTATTTATCTATGTCCTCCTATCTCTATCCTCAGTTTCAAGTCAAAGATGGATGTTGTGTATAAGTACACAACACTCTTACTTGCTCTTGTGTTCCCAACTTTGACTCTCCTGAATTCTCAACTCTGCCTTTAGCTATATTGTAACTCTCTCACTAAATATATTTGTTGGGTATACCTCTTCCGTAATTCTTGTGACTATCCAAAATTCATTGACCTTCTTACTTCTAAAGTGGAACACATTCTCTCCATTCCACCCTTCTCTGAAATTTCAATCATGCGCGATTTCAATGTTCACCACCACCTATGGCTCTCCTCTCATGTTACTGACCAACCTGGTGAACAAGCCTACATCTGTTCTATCCTAAATGGCCTAGACCAGTTAGTTCAGTACCTTACCCATATCCTGGACTGCCTTGGAGATATCCTTGATATATTTCAGACCTCTAAAATCCTTCTCCTTACACTGTAAGTCTATTTACTCCGTTGGGCTCCTCAGATCATAACCTTATCTCTGTTACCTGTCCCATCTCTTCAGTACCAACTTCTGACCTTTGAGCCGGCGACGCTTGTGGCATTTTGGCGCTGCCAACTGGGAGTCTCTTCGGCAATACTTTTTTTCTTTCTCTTAAACTAACTTACAAAAATCTTGGTTTACTCATGTTTGTTCTACTGCTGTCCACAATAAGGATGAAGCATTCAAATGGTACTGTCGCCTTCAAACTCAACAATCTCATACATTTGAATATTCTGCCCAAAATCAAGCCAAATTTATTTTTTGACTTGCTAAAAATTCTTTCATCATTAATAAATGTTCTGAAACTCTCCAACTTTGGCTATTCCCAAGCTTTCTGACATGTAGCCAAAAACCTTTCCAACAATTTTACTTCATCTTTTTTTCCTTTTTTCCACTCTGATGGCACCATTTCCACATCTTCCTATGACAAAGTTGAAATCTTCATTCAAAATGTCTTTAAAATTTTCACCTTCGAAGATTCCAGTGCTATTCTTCCTCTCCTACTTAAGCCTTATATAATAATCTCTTCTAAGTATGTACATTCTGTCTTTTCTCTGCTTAATACCTAGAAGGCGTACAGACAGGATGGTGTTCCTCTTATTGTACTCAAAATTGTTCTTCCATGCTGACTCCCTGCCTAGGCAAACTGTTTCATCTCTGTCTCTCATCTAACATCTTTCCTTCTTGCTGGAAGTTTGCTCTCATTCAACTTGTCCCAAAGAAGGGTGACCGTTCTGAACCCTCCATCTATCATCATAGTATTATCATTTCTTGCATAACTAAAATTTTGTTTACTCTTCATAATTCAAAATTCCTTAACCATTTGTCTTCCTATAATCTACTTTCAGATCGCCAGCATGGTTTCCTTAAGTGCCGCTCTACTAGTGATCTGCTTGCTTATCTTACTAACTCTTGGTCATCCTCCCTTCGGGCCTTCTGTGATACTTTTTCTATTGCGTTAGCCATATCAAAAGCATTCTGTTACAAATCTCTAATTTCTAAACTACCCCCTTTGGTTTCTATTCCTCTATCTGTGCATTTATCTCTAATTTTCTTCCATAGCTGCAATTGTGGACAGCCATTGCTCAATTCCTCAACCTATCAACTCTAGTGTTCCTCAGGGCCCTATCCTGTCTCCATATATCTTTCTAATATTAATTAATGATCATCTCAACTGATGACTCTACCCCACACTATTTAACTAGTTTCCCACAGTGGCTCAGCATGAAATCACTCCAAAACTCATGCAATGAAGTCATAGCATGCCTATCTTATGATCTAACATCTATATCTTAGTGGGGCAGAGAAATTCTTATTAGTTTCAATTCTTCCAAAACTAAATTTCTCCTATATACACGTCACCCTCTTCCACACAACTTTATCTTATTCTTCAACAATACACAAATCAACCCTTCGTCTTCTCTTAGGACTCCCTCACAGCTCCTTACTCTGCATATGAGTATAATGTGCCCATGTATTGAGTATTATTCGCATGTGTTGGGAGGCTCAACCCATACCACACTTCTCGAAAGGGTACAGTCAAAAGCATTGCGTTTCATCAACTCACTTCCTTTTAATAATTCCCTACAATCTCTATCTACACGTCACAATGTTGCATCTCTCTCACTCTCCTACCGCTTCAGAGCTTTCTCAGTGTATACCTCTATTATAGAGAGTGGGGGACACCCACCTTTTAACGCACTCCCACGCCTACTCTGTCCAACCCAAGGGTGAACTGAAATTCCCAGTTTTGTTTCTACTCAACAAGTAAGCTTTGGAATTCTCTCTATCAATCTGTCTTTCCCTCATCCAATGACTTAAACTGCTTCAAGATCCGAGTGTCCAGACATTTTGACCTTGAATTTGGTCTCTGTCACCCTTTAACTTTGGGGGGAGGCACTTGTTACAGGCAGCTTTGCCCTTTGTCTTCTTCACTCACATAGACAAACACAAATTCAATTGAATGACAGTGATCATTCACCTACAACAATATTATATTTTTAAATTATGTTCATGATCTTATAAATACAGTAATTATTGAATTGATTATATCCTGGGATGATCACATGCTTTCATTAGTTTCATTTCGGGGTTATTGGTGATAAGATTAATGTTAAAATAGTACTATATTTCAACAATATTTTGAAATTTGTATTCTGTTCTACGGCATAGTTTAACATAATTTCAAAATATATTTATTTATTAATTCTGACTGTGATTTCCTCGTGCTTTCCTTCACCCTGCACTTGTAATGTTGCCATTTGCTATGTAAGAAAATTTATGTCTTACCTCGCACTGAGAGTCTACTTTACAACCTCATTATCTTCGTTACTTCGAACAATTACATTTTCTGGACTTTTTATGGGGGGAAATCCTGCCTGGCAAGGATTCTTTTCCAAGCACTTATTGCCGGTGCTTATTAGCAACTTATGAGAAAGTTTCTTTCAGAATTATGATCATAGATGATCATAGACATAATATGTATTACATTGTTTTTTTATGTGTCATATTGTTTAATAGCCAAGTGTTAGCCTGTATATATATATATATATATATATATATATATATATATATATATATATATATATATATATATATATATATATATATATACTGTATATATATATATTATATACTGTATATATATGTTTTTTTTTGTTTTTTTTTTTTGGCGTGGGGGGGAGGGGGGGGGGAGGAGATTTTCTCTCAACCACATTTCATTGAAGGTTATGGCAAGTTGGTTGTTGCAGAGCTTCTTGTCTATATTTTCTCATTTTCTGAGAGCATTCTTCCCTTCAGTAGGAAGTTGTCTGATGATCTCTGCTAAACATCCAAAATGGCGGCCAAACATGTCCGTGGCCGCCGGTTTCCCCGAAATATTTTAGACGTAAATACCATCTCTCCCAATTATAGGAAATTATTGTGCTTTGGTATATGGACGCCTCTACTAATGCTCAACAAATGTAATAGAAAAGGTTTTGCTCTACACATAAGTTTTTTTCGGCAATCTTGAAATAAACTCAAATTCACTTATAAATCCATATCTTGAAAAGTATGCAGATTATCAAACTTATGTTTGCGTAGTTGGGTGAGGCTCGCAATTCCGAACGTTTTGGAACCAAAATAATAGAAATTGGTGAAATAGTTTCCCCACAGCATTGAAAAACTGTTTATTCAGAAATTAGTTTAAAAACATAATCTGTATCCCACAAAACGTTTTCAGTCTTCAGTCTCGGCTTCCCCGAATCCCCTAGTTTTGCTTATCATTCAGATCAATGTATTTTCTTGTTTTAACTCTCTCAACAAATTTAAAGTTCCAACAAATTCTACCAATGATTTAACCAACCTGCCTATACATACCTATCCTACCAAATAATAATGATAATTCAAATACATTTTTAGTGAATAGCAGAGTATTGGCTAAGGTTTTTAACAATTCCTTACTATGCCAAATTATTACTTTAACAACAATTATCTTGATCTTTAATGTTTGACAAATTCCTGTGTGACTTACCCTATGGTTCTCTCCTCCTTCATGCAGCATTCCCATTGTCAACCTTTATTGCCTTATAATTATCAGCCAACTTGACATATCCATAATATATAACAGCTTATTATAAATGCAGAAAATCACTAGAATAATGCCACAATCTCTACAATAGTTTTGGTTGTTGTTGTTGTTGTTGTTCCCTAAGCTGCCTGGCCGAACAGCCCCGAGTCCCTGAGAAAGGCCATGGCCACGATCGGGCTTTCCCACAGAGCTCTCATTGAGTGTAGATTGTGTTGTTGGCGTAAGTGGTTGTGTGAAATGCAGTCTTCTATGATGTGTTTAATGGTATGGGGTGCTGTGTTACATCCCGGGCAGGCGTCGACAACGGAGTCATCCAGTCTCTTCTGATAGCTCAGGAGAGCTGGATGGTGTCCGCATCTCAGCCTGTTTAACTATATATATAGTTTTGGTTTGTTAACTATATATATAGTTTTGGTTTGTTTGCTTGGCAAGTTTTATAATTTAATATCGCTCTGAAATATCTTAATTTTGTCGAGTATTCCTAGAATTTATGCTGCTAAGTGTATTATAATGGCCGCTAGATTGAAGTGAATACCTCTAGACCTAGCGGTAAAGTAGCTAAATTGGCAACACTGTGATTCTCACTAAATTGCCAAATACCGCCATATATCTCCCTACTGGAATTTACCTAATTATATCTAACAAATTTAATTACAAATCCCTTTAAAACGGTATCCATGTATACATCATAATAATATTTAAGCACTGGTTACTTACTAGTGTAAGATAACTGAAGTTTGAAAAATATAACTAAAGTATTTTAATTTTAGTAGAAAGTAAGAATTAACAAATTATATCATACCTAGAGTAACTATTACAAGTCAGAGGACTAATAGTCCATGAGCCAAGACCCGAATTTTGGGATATCGGTACCACCCGGGGTGACTAATTCTCTTAGGTGTTTTTAGCTTGCTACATGTCTCTAGTTTATGTTTTGATATGATAGCCCTTGCACATTGGTAGCTTAATGGTCGTTATCACTTCTTGAATAGACATACCCTACCGAAAATTCCGAAATTTTTTAAAATGTCAAATTTGGGGACAGGAATGCCTAAATGTCAACAAAATGCATATAGTAATTGTCACATTTAATACAAGTCCTGTAAATACACACTAAGCATGCCATGGGCTTGTACATACTATTATGGCAAATTACTACTCCTAAATATCATCTACGTCAGACTCGGAATCTGACTGTTGTGCCACCGGCTCTTCTTCAATAGCCTTGTTCTGACATGTCTGTAACCTGCACATGTCCGTGCATTTTAGACCATTGCTGAGGCAAGTACACTTAGGGAGTTCGCATGACCGCACACACTTGCAAGACAGTAGCTGCATAACAGCATCTGGTGCTGGTGAGCCTCGCATCCAGTTGACGGCAAGCTTACCGTCCTCATCTGTCATCCAACCGCAGTCTGTTGGGTTCGCAACAAATGGCTGGCTCTGAAGACTTCTCCTCCAGATCGCAGCCTGGTAGTTTGCACGCAGTGCATGCATGAAGAGGCAGTCCTCACAAGGAGGGAGTTGACTTGACTCTACCTCTCCACGTCTTGCACAGAACAGCTCATACCGAAGCTTGTTTACCTTAGTTGTGTGGGTAGATGGTAGGTACATGTGGCAGGTGATTTCCTGTAGCTTCTCAATGAGTTCAGGAGACACTTCCCATGAGCGTCCAAGTTCGTGAAAAGCATGCTGGTATGTCTTGTCCATCTTCACCTGCTTGAGTGTCGTCATCTTCCCTCGGCCAGCGAATGCACTGACGGTATCACAGCCTGTAAAGGCATGCATACCAATCAATGAATCACACACGCTGCCTCCCAGTGTGCGGCTCAGTGTGGTGATATCCAGGAATCTTGTCCGGTTCTTCTTCGTCCCGCACTTCTGGAACAGATGGGATGGGATCTTGTGGCACATGCCAAGACACAACACCATGACGTCTGTATCTTCTGCAGTGATGATGACAGACTTGTTCCCAGATTCTGCTGCATGAAGTGCATGGAGAAGAAGGCGTGTGTCTGCTTCTTCTTGAGTTGACTTAAGCTCAGGAGCCTCTTCCCACTGCTCTTTGGTGATCTTGAAGCAGCGCTGCTCACATGTGACATACAGCTCCTTGTCCTTGAGCTTCTCCCTGTGCTGTGGTGCCTTCCATTCTTCTACCAAGACCTTGATAAGCTTTCCCTTGTTGGAGGAACTACCGAGTAACTTTCTCCACTGCTGGATGTTGTGCCCAGGTTGAATGTTCTTGAAATGAATTCCTGTGCCTGCACTTCTTTTGGCTCGTTCTGCATCCTTGATGGATGTCTCCTTGTAGATATCAAACACAACATCAATGCGCCTGCTCTTAGCACCTTCATGAACAGCGTGACTCAGTGCTGTACCTGCAAGCTGTGAAAAAGTTTTGTCGTTTCCCTTCAGTTTGTGGACCAGGCTCATCCCATCAATTATGGTAGCAGAGGGCTCGGGTATTACTTCTGCAGGAGAAACATTCCTCTCTAACTCCTTTGCGAGGGCAGCCTTGTTGGTCTTGCGGAGAGACCCATCACCGCTGGCAAGTGCCCAAGGCAAAGGCCCCAGGGGATGAGCCAAGACATCACTGATTTTGGGTTTTCTGTTCTCGGCAACAAGGATCATCTGGCCAAATAGGTTCCTGTCAGCCTTTAAGATAACCTCCTTGGCATGGTCTTGTGAGCGTGGCTTCATTCTGATGTTAGTGAACGTTCTCAGTTTCGTCTTCGTCATCGTGTCATGAAACTGTATAGTTGGCGTATCGATCTCCAGGCGCTCTTCCTTGAAGGCTTGATATGCATCCTCTCCTATTCTGTAGGCCCCTAGAAGGTCTTTGACAACTTCTGGTGGTGCCATAGTCGCAGTTGACAAACTGACAAGATCTTCTTGCTCTGCGTTGAAGGGGTTCAACCAGCTGGTCTCCATCAGTTGAACTAAAGATTGGACATCGGCCTCATCTCTTCTAATCCTGGGCATCTGTAGGTCTGGGTGGCTGAAGTCAGTATACTTTTGGCTACTACCATAGTCCTGAGCTGCCTTAAGTACCTGCTGCGATACTCCGATGTCAGGTAGTACCTGGCGACAGCTCCGCCTTTCAGGCTGAAGCCTTTTTGTGCCCCCTGGTGTCTGGGTGTCTTTGTTGATCGTCTCTTCGATTGTCTGGTCCACAGGGATCCGTCCAAAGGGATTCTTGCTACCGATCTGGACCGAAAAGCCACCTTGCATGAAGTGTTCATGGACCTCTGGGTGTTCAATGGGCAGTCGAGACATCAAGGCATAGTAGTAGGTTAGGAAACCGGGCATAGTTCACTTTGTCATAGGCAAAACACCACGGTATCATCTGTCGGATTGCTCCTAGGTGGAGCATCCAGTTGCCTTCTCTGGAGGCTCGAATTAAGTCCAGCATGATCTCAACCATGTCCAGGTATGACATCCAGAATGCTGAGAGGTTGTGTTCATCTCTGAGGGTCTCAAGATAAACTTGGAAAAGCTTCATGATATGTGTGCATGATTCACTCTCCATCAGCTCTTGAAAGAGTCCCTGAGACACATTGCTGTGAAAGCTGTTGATGTCCTTCAGTGTGTCATCTAGATGGTGTATGTCCCTTGAATGGTTTTCTTCTAGCCATGAAAGGAAGCCTTTCCATGCAAGCCTCATCAGTGCTTCATACACGAGCTTGTGTAGTCTCACTGCTCTGTTGTACCTCTTGCCGTTCATCACTCCTGACACTGATCCTTCTGCGATGATACCTGATTCCACACACAGATCTCTAAGACCTGCATCTTGAAACCTCTTTCCTATGGTGGAGATGAGATTACAGATTGTGGTGGAAGACGCCCATCCTGATGATAATGTTCTTGAACTTCTCTTGTTTCCAGATAACTTCGGCAGCTTTGGCATAGAGTGCTTGATCAAACACGCACACAATCTTGTTAAGCTGTAAGGACTGCATGATAGCATGCGTTTGTTCCAAGATTTCATTAACGGTGGACATTTCTGTTGCGGGAGCATTGATAGTGGGCAGGTAGCTTACAGTGTCCTGAACCACTGCAATGTCTCTGCGCATTTTGATGTTGAACCCAGTCCAACTGCTGATGGACTGGTCCTCATGGTCTGACATTCGAGTAAGAAGCCAGATATGGTTCTTTGTCTTTGAATCCTGGACTTCCTTGGTAGTGTCGACATACGCAGTCTCAATCCTAGGTGGCCCTGCCCGCCGCCCAACATTGTATATTGGCAGCATTGATGATGTCTGAGTGATGCTTCTTATCTTGGACTTGGTAATCTCTGGCAGGACTTTCTCTGGCACAGAGCCTGCAACCTTGGACTGGACAGCAATGCCATTGACTCTATGAGAAGTACCTGCTCCACTTAGGGTCTCTTCAAGTCGGTCAATGTTATCCCAGCCCAGGGTTGTGAACACACCAGGGTAGATGTTTGCTGGCAGGGGAATGTCATCCTTTGAGCAGTCCAGCTTCAGGATACAAAGGGCTGTATCGATCTCCTAAAACATTGAGTAAGACACACAGTGACCAAGACGATTCAGAGTTCGGATCAGTTCTGTGTTTCCTGTCAAAAACTTTACAGCATTGGTCAGCAGGACGGGCTTTGGGGGGGTTGTCTTGCCCCTCGTAACAGCAAAGGCCAAGTCAACGCCAAAGGAAGTGGCAAGACGTTTGAGCTCTTTCAGAGGGAGTTTCACACTCACACTCTCCTGTCAGCAGGGTGTGCAGGAATTGAGTGACTGCTGCAGGAATGACATTCTGATCTGTATCGGGAGGCCATGGCTGACTCACATCTTGTTTATTGATCTCATTCCTCAGCTGCATTCCTGCTTTGGTTAAGACATCTTCAGAGTTAGCTGCTCTTGCTTCTTGCAGGTCTTTTGCCATTTTGTGTGCTTGCCGGGCAAGGTCGTCCATTGAGAGGCTGCGTGGATAGATTAGAAGCTTTCCTTTCTCATCTGGGACAAAGCGTAGTGATTCTCCAAACTCGGTTTCAATCTTTCGGCGAACATGTTTCTTTGTCGCTGGTTTCAGTTGGATAATACCACGGGACATCATGGATCTCTCAAGCCTAGATGTGAGGTTTGTCATAGGCAGTACCTCTGGGTTGGGGAATAATTTGGTCCTTATATACAAGCAGAGTTCCTCGAGGGCTTCTGTCTCAACCTCTTCGTAGCGTGCTTCCTCGCTTTCTTCCTGATTTTCACCTGCACCCGACCTGGCGGCCGCTGGGAAATCATCTTTTGTGAAGAGTTTGTAGCACGACTTGTGGTAGTGACCCTCTGCAGCAACAAGGTCTCTGCTAACTAAACCAAGGATTCTCTGGTTGAGTTTCCTTATTGCTGCTCTGCGAATCTTCTCATCTGCTCGTAGCTCAACACACTGTATGAGTGGCTCCCTTGTCTTTGTTGTTTTTATGTACTTGCTTGACTTCTCGCAGAAGATACATACTTTGGCATACACCCTGCTAGTACTAGGGGCATCCCTTGATGCCCTCCTCCTGGGGTCGACGCTTGCTGATTCTATCTTGACACCCTTGGCAAGGATAGAATCCAGTGACTTCTTCATTGTAAAGAGACTACGACATTTACGGTGATAATGTATGTGTGGTATTCCTCCTTCTTCAAGGCCTTGGCTGCTTCCAGGACTGGATCATGCTGCCTGATTTCTGCAGCCCTGAGCAATGTGTTCCAGGAGTCCAAATCCTGTGGTGACACCAGAGCATCGCTGTCATCATCAGAGCAGTGGATGATACAGTCGATCCGTGCTCTCTTCCTCGCAGATGGTTCCATCCTGCCGTCAAACAGTCGACACACACCTGCAAAAAATATCACCATTAAACCATGAACAAACAAACACATTACATGGAAACCACTCTACATATGTTTGCTCCTTCCAATAATAAATTATCCCCAAAATATAACAAAAAATCCCCAAATATGAAATAACCCCTAAATATGGAGAAACTTGAAAATACACATCGGAATAATTCTTGTAGAGAATCAAATAAGCTACAAGAGCTGTTAGAATATATTTTTCAATGTTCCCCATATTTAAGGATTTATTCTAGATTTAGAGGAAAATACCCAAAATATAGAGTATATTCCGAAATATGAGGAAATTTGAAAAATACCTAGGAACAACTCTGTTAGAGAATATAATTCTACATAGGTGTTCAAAGTTTCGCGATGATTGTGTGATGGATTTTAAAGAAAATGAGGAAAACGCCGAGCGTCACGCTAAAAATCTTTATTTTTGGGTAGCGCCCCTATTGCATCAAAAAAATTAGACTAAGCTACCAGTGCGAGAAGGCTATCATATCTTAATGTACTTACAGTCACTCTATAAACATTTTAGTACCATTCGTGTTTAGTCACCCCAGGTGGTACCGATATCTGGCCTGGCTCATGGACTATAATGTCTACAATGCATTATAATCCTGGACAGACAACAATATACCACTAAACCATACAAATATCACCCCAAAAATATAAAAAGGAAAATATTATATTTATGCCCTCGGTATTTGAAATTGTGCACATAAGTAAAATCCATTATGATATATGATAGTGAGGGTTGAAACGTATCTGGAAACAGTGTCAACAGCGAATCGCAGATCCTGCCTCCAAAGCATGTAATCCCTTCCCCCAACTACCTCCCACAAAGAAACAGTACAGACGGGAGAAAGAAGGAAGGAAGGAAGTAAGAAGGAGAGAGAAAGGAGGGTCAAGGACATTAAGTATGGTTTGTGTTATACCAGGTTTTTAATGGGGTTTATTGGTTAGAATAAGTAGGTTCTGCTTAACTGGCGAAGCCGAAATGGTATTAACACACAAACAGAAAGTAATAGAGGTGAATTATAACAACAAGTACAGTCACTTATAAACATTCGTGGACCCCCACGTTAGAGCAGGTCTAAAATTGTATTCTGTTTTACTAGGCACCCTGGAGACAGCCCGGGGCTCAGCACAGGGTTGGGAGGGAAGGGAGGGTGCGTATGAGATGGGGTAGTGGAGGAAACTATCAAACTGACAATTTCTTATTACATATAGCAATATTTCACACCATTTTAATCTCCTACAGCTATTACTTTCACTATTTATCCATCTCTATAATATAATTAATAGTTGGTTCACTATATACTACGGTATAATACTGTACCGTATACGAGCATACCTATATCTGTCTCTATATTGTCTTTCTCTTTGTTCACTCATCCAACTCACTCTCTGACTTTCTCTCTCTCTCTCTCTCTCTCTCTCTCTCTCTCTCTCTCTCTCTCTCTCTTCCAGAAAGTTTTAAGCCGATTATCTATTTTACTTAGTGTTGTCTTCTTTGTTATCTAGTTAATTAATATTTTTGCCGATATTGCAAAGTTTGTTGCTACATGCTCTAGTTATTACTTTCATGCAACATTCTGTATATTTTCCAGATTTATTATAGCATTAACTAAAGAAGCAATATACCACAGTAAAGTTACAACTATTTGATTGATGGTTACTACATTTTCCCAAATCAATCAACAGCATATGCCATTTATTATAGTATATAGAATACACTATGCTCAATTTTTCCACCCATTTACGAGTTTAGTATCTATCAACCTATCCAGCTGTCTAGCTATCCATTTATCAAACTATAAACTCACCAATCCAGTTGTTTAACTATATTTCTGTTTTATTATCTATCCACCTATCCAGCTGTCTAACTATCCATTTGTCTAACTATAAGCTCACCAATCCATATGTTTAACTATTTTTCTATCCTATCTATTTGTCTAGTTATATATTGTGACGTTAACCACTCCGTTAGAACCGCATGGCTTGTCCTACAGTGACTCGCTAGGATCGCCAGGGCAGTGGATGGGGCTACAGTTTATGTATTAGAGTGTGCTTTATTTCATATGAAAGCTCGTGTCATGGGCAGTCCAGAAAGGCTCTTTGTTTTCACCCATGTCAAGGCTTTATATATTTAATTGTAAAGTATATGTTTTATCATTAACTAGTAATGATGGGATCTGGGAGAGAGAGAGACAGTAGAACAGAGTGAGAGGGGGGCGCCCAGTGTTTTTGCCCCGCTCGATGACGTCACGGCTGGCTGCCTCGTGGGGGTTGGTTGAGAGAGGTCTTTACCATGCTGCTAGCTCCCTTGCTAGTGGCTAGAGGACTTGTTACCGCTTTTTTCCCACGCGGCTCGACCTAGTCCCGGTATATATACTGGTTCCTCGCCACATGTTAAATGGTTTAACTACAAAAAGAGAATGGGCTTTATCAGCCAACAGGAAGGAGGAGACATCTTTGTACATAGAAGGAGCATATCTCGCCCAAATCCACTCCACGCTCTGCCCTCTCTTGGTGACGGAGAGAGGGTAGAGTTTACCATCAAAAATGGGAAGAAGGGAAAGGAGGCACATCGAGTATCTGGACCCAAGGGTGACTGTGTGAAGGGAACGGTGCATGCCAGGAAGAGGAAGGAGAAGGCAAGAGTAGAGCAGCCATCTTGTGGCAAGGACTCAATCATCAAAATCATTGTCACCACAGCCACTGCTCTTGCTGGTGGGGACATCAACCTCCTAAGGGTGTATCTCCCTGCCCTCCTACAAGCTAACAACTTGCCCTCTATTATCATCCCAAACATGCACTCCACCAAAATCACTCGTCCACAGGCTCCCCAACAACGTCCAAGACAGCAGCCACGGAAACGCCTGAACATCTACAAACCAATCAATAGGAGCAGCCTTCCACCACCTCCTCCTGCAGTCTCAGCATCGCCACCTCCATCAGCAGTCAACATCACCGGACCAGTAGCAGCCTCGACTCCAGCACCTGCCACCATTAATCATCCGGTGGCACTCCCCTCCACGTCGTCTGAGTACACTGTGTCCACCATAGGAGAAATAGCCGACGTGGAGACGATCGAGGAAGAAGGAGTCAAGGATGCAGCACCAAGACGAAAAAGACTTCCCCCCCCTGAATCACCTTTTTGGAGAGCCATTTTGGGGGACACCGAAGCAACCCCTGATTCATCCTTTACACCAGAGCAAGTAGAAGGTCTAAGGATCTTCCAAAGTCAGCTGTTCAAGATCAGGAGCTCCAAGAAAAACCCAAAAAGATCGAGAAAGACCTTCAACATGGAAGAATTCGTCAAACACCAACATTAACCCCATCGACTTCTTCACCACCACCATCAACACCACCATCTCCTGCCTTTATCTTGCAGCCCCCAGCCCCCTTCTTGGCAAGCCATACTGATCCAGCCCAATACTCAACTCACGCACGTTGGGCCAAGCCCCGACACTCTATTTACTCTCACTTTTACCACTGTCTCTCCTACTTAACCAATAAAAACTTCCCTTCTTTCACCCTCACCCACCTTTTCTATATTAATTTCAATTCACTCTCTCCCTCAGATCTGGTTTCTAGAACGCATCTATCTTATCCCTTGCTACCTTTCCCCGCTCTGCACCTGAGAATCTTTTCCTCTGCCTACCTCTCTCTTTTTTCATATCTTTCACCACCTTTTATTAATATTATATCCCCTCTGGTTAACTCTGCAAAATCAGCTTAATGCTGGCCAGTTGTATTGTGCGTTAAGGTCTGATATAACCCATGTATGTTAGTTGTTAAGATAAGTTGATCACGAAGCATTGGTTGGCATGCATATTGTTTAGTACCGCTTCCTTTAATTATTAGTGTTCTGCTGGATTAGATAATGCTAGACTAGGGGTCTAATATTATAAGGTATTGTTTCCTATGAGTGCTGGCTTTAGGAAAAAGCTGCACGACATACCTGAGAACTGGAGTTGATTGAGTAAATTCTAGTCTGTGTGCCATTGAGAGTAGAGCATGCACGAATGAGGGCTTTTTGCCTATACCATTCTGCACTGTTCTAAGCTCGTTGTTTGTCTTTGAGGTACGCCAGGAAAACGCTTAATACTTCGGTATTAAGGTTTCTCAAGAGACACAAACGACTTAGGCTCTTTTTGTTGATAGGGATACTGCATTGTCGTGGCGATTATTATTATTGTTGTAGTGTTTAGGATATTCTTGGCTCCGACGGCATTATATATTCTGCCATTTTGTGTGCATAGCCTGCACAAGCATTGTTCCGCTGCCTGCCTTTTTGGGTTCCATTTCCGATACGAGCATCTTTATAGCATCTAACATTTAAAGAAGATTCCTTGTTAGTGTTGAAGGACTTTAGTGCACTTTCATGCAGGAGTGCCTGACATTTATTGATTAAAGTAACGTAAGCTGTAACTTCTCTTACCACCTTACTTTGCATACCATAACCAAGCACCTTCGGTTATAGATAGTAATAGGCTGTTTTCATATAACATTAAGCCTAGAGTAGATGCACATTTATTGAGAGTTTGATAGCCTATTATTGCATATAGAACTCTGTAGAGTATTTGTGTTCTTTGTTCACTGGGAATATACATCAGAGGTTGGAGCTAGCGCTTTCCGTTGTAACATTTATGCCATTACTAGTCCAATGAATAAGAGCCCTGATATATTTGAACCCCAGTCGTAACAATATCCATCTGTGTAACTATTGATGTGTTTAACTATTCATCCACGTATCAACCTGTCTATATATTTAGCCATTCACCTTCATAATCATTAATTTGTAGACTATCCACCCTTATGTATATATATATATATATAATTACATTTCACTCAGACACAATATATTTAACCACTGATTTTGAATAAGTATACTTCTTGCCAGTCCGAAATGACATTTGTGTATTAAGTTTCAACAATCCAGCTATTTGAGAGCCATTTTACTTGAGTCATATATTGATTCTATTCATTGTAATATGGTAATAAAGCATGTACATTTGCTAATCACAATTGTTATATTCAAATAAGGAGAATCATCTTGAAAATTATAGAAACATTCCTTATCAACTCGCTGGAATGTCGAAAATGAATGCGAAAATATTATTTCGGACTGACAACAGGTATAAAGTTTGTTTCTATGCCACATTATCTATCCACCTGGCGATCTTCTCTTCTTTTTCAGCCACACACTTGAGCAGTAAGGTCACGGGTTTAACTAGAATTTGCCAGACAAGTTATCATCGTTTACATTACTAACAAAGATTTGTGGATATTTTTGGCATTAAACTTGAGAAGACTGGTCCCCCCAAACCAAATACATGATAGCTGGGACTGTCAGTCAGACTCAAGCAGGCCCAGGAAGCACACTTATGTCGCTCTCTCTCACTCTCTTATCTCCAGCTACCTCCTCCCGCCACAAATATACTTTTTTCACTAGATATTTGTTGTTTACACCTATGTTCTGGTCTTCACTACTCACATGTTCTTCATACAAGAAAATATATGCAAATTAAATATAAATAATGCTTTATTTGGTCAATATTATGAATACTGTCAGAATCGAAGGTAATTAATTAGCATATACGTCCTATTTATAAATATAAAATGTGCATTCCTCGGGTTAAGAGGCTTGTGATCAATTAACCTGTATAAAGATAAATCTTATGCACTGGTAAATTACATCATCCCATTGTGATAGATCCTTGTTGGGTGTATCCATTTCAGGTATTTGTGCTCAACAGTATAGATATTTTTATAATATAGTAACATAATTAGTCAGCCATTATATGGCTCAGCCATGAGCTATTATAACCTTGATAAATTGAAGAGAGCATTTAAATGTATTTATATATTTTACCCAAGAACGGCGAAGCCATGGTCCTGCCAGGCCAAGGTATTTGCTTCATTTCGGACGAAAAACGTCATATTTACTATACTGTATATAACATAATTACTTCTACATATGCACCAATTTATATTTTGATATAAACATATGAACATTGAAAAGCAATAAAAGAATTGGTAACAGCAATTGGCTGGTGAAAAACTTATATTTTAGCCCCGCGGCCGTAATCTGACCCGGACCGGAGAGAGACATACATCCTCCCTCTCGCATGTCTTGCAAACTACTGAGAGATTAGGGAATGTCTCAGACTGGGTAAAGGGTAATGAAAGACTCCCCCATCCTCCCTCCTCTCTCCTAGCCATCCTCGCGCGACAATACTCGTTAAATATCGGGAATAATAGGGAAAATTCAAGATAATTGAGGAGGGGGGAAGAAAAGGAAAAAGGGGGTGAAGGGAGGGGGTTGACACACATGTAGAAGAGTGATAGGATATATGGAGGGGAATTATCTCGCATAATCACATATTGCTTTGTTTTGAGTGCCAGTGGGGTGTTTTGAGTTTGTTTTGTATGCCTTGGCTCTTAAGAGGACCCTTGCCTTCACCCACCAAACCTCTTATGAGGATCCTCGTCTTTCCCAGGTTAACACAGCGTAAAACTACATATTGTATTCTGGTTATAATGAACATTTGAATTTTTTCAATATACAGTAGTTCTTACATTCCTTATTATATTTCATTTGTTTGATTACAAGACTATTGGAAGGGAATACAAAATCAATTAAAAAAATATATATGCGGCAAATGGCATCCTCCATGTTTGGTCCCTGAGGAGTCTTCTCCTCCACTCTTCCCCTATGGTGTGATGGCACTCCCCCTAAGATAGGATTGTCTCTGGTGTTCTTGGGTTTGTTCGTCCCTACCTTACTCTGGCTCGGTAGTTTGTTTGTCCCTACCAGACTCTAGCTCGGTAGTTTTCCCCCTGGCATCTGAAAGGGGTGTTTCCGGGTGGCTAGGACTCGATAGCCTTGGCGGACAACTCCTCTAGGGGAATAAACCCTAAACAAATTACCGATGGGCGACATGCTAATCGGTGCCACTTACAGGTGGCGATCTTTATAACAGGTAACAGGTAAAAAAATATGGTAACTCTCTGTGACAGGAGAAAAGAGAGTTGAATTTATAATATACATATCCTTGCATAACAGTGTGGTAATCCCGACATTGACTTACGGAAGCGAAGCATGGACGTTGGTGGAGAGACTCAGACCAAGAGTGAGAAGGGTGGAAATGAGTTACTGGAGAAGTGCATGAGGAGTTACATAGAGGGATAGACAGACGAATGATGAAGTAAGAGAGAGGTGTGGTGTGGAGGTAGATGTGCTGGAAAGTGTAAAAAGGACCACCTGGAGATGGTTTGGCTATATGGAACGTATGGGAAGCGAAAGAATGACTAAGAGGGTGTACGAGAGCGAGGTGGAAGGACAGAGGGAGATGTAAACCGAGAGAGAGGTGGAAGGATGGAGTAAAGAAGTATAAGAATGAAGGCGGTGCTGGTTGGGAGGAGGGGCGTCGACTGACTGGGGACAGAGGTGCATGGGGGCATTTCGTTTGTGGCCACCTTTTCAGGGATCACGGCTTCAGGGAATAGATAGATAGATGTATATTTTTCCATCAACCAAACTACTTCCGTAAGGGCAGTATTACATAAAGCTAGATAAGCGACATAGGCCTGCAGATAGAAGGACGGGTGAGTGGGAACTAGGATAGTGGATATATCATTAGGATTATGTTTTCTCTGAGCTGCTTTTTTGGAGTTATAATAGCTTGTATGGATAAATAGATTGATAGAGAAACTGACGGATATACGAGTGAATGTGGGTGGTGTTTATGATAGACAAATGGAGACATGCGTAATTCGACAGATAGTGGGTGTCCCGCGAGATATTTTTTTACATTTTTCCAAAATATTAAGATTCTGTCTTGCTGAATACAAAAATAACTTATGCTGTCCGCACATCTCTGTAGTTATAGCCCCGAAAAGTCTACATGTTTGCGTTTGTTTGCTATTTAACCCACTAAGGAAAGGAATAATTAAAAATATAAGTCGAGTATGTTGAAGATTGGTATTATTACTTCAAATTGACCAAAGCAAAATAGTATTTTTTTTATCTCGGCGATTAGTCAACTATAACAAAAAACACACATGAGTTTTATAATAAGTCTGTATGAACGAGTGATACAATACTTCATCATACACTAGTTAGATGTTTTCATTTATATTTCCTTTAGATATGGATTCACCCCTTCTGTACAGCGAAGTCTTTGTAATTATATTCTAGCTATATTTAGACGATTTTGTGCAGTTTAAGAAGGGTCTGTGGTAGTAAAAAGGGTTAAGTGAGATAGTTCAAAGCCTGTTAATTGCTGGAGGCCCTTTATAAGCTGAATAAATCTTCTAATAGGAGCCAGACAAAAAGTTAAAAGGACGTCACCGGTACTGAAGAGGTTAAATACCGATCACATTTAACGAAACGCAAATATGTCCCACTTTACACAGAATATGTGTGTGTTTTATAATTTCAGCCCACATTTTCTTATAAGTAAAAGTAATACATCCCTAATTACATTGATGAGGAAGCATTATAGCCATATTTTTCAGGGCCAACACTAATTCCTCTATAGCGTATTTCATCATCCTATGGTGATGCGTTGAATAGATGGTTTCGTGTCTGTGTAGTTTGCTCTCTCTCTTATATTCAACTTATCGCAACGGGCGGAAAACGAAAACTACAGGAACAATGTGTTGGAGTCTATTTGAAGTATTGATACCTTTGTTCAGAATACAGTATTTACCTGTTTCCCTATCCCCTTCTTTTAGGACTGAACACTGGTTTAGAAATTACAGGCAACTTAAAATACAACTATTACAATACATAATGTTTTATTTAAAAAGACAATCTTATATATGTAGGCTAATTATCTAAAACAAATTTGTGGGACCTGTTGTATAGAACAAAGTTAAACAATACAGTCAATAAAAAACATAGCTAAAATATAGGGATAAGAAATATTCGAAACTTGAACAGAATAATTACCAAAGACAAGATTACTGGACAAAAATAGAGTATAGGAGAATGAAGTGCATTTAAGAATAAAATACGAAAGTTTAACAAGGAAGAGTTAAAAAAGTTAAGAAACTAAATTAAAAGAAGGATAGAAAGACACCTTGAAAGGGAAAGGATGAAATTTGAAAGAGAGAGAGAGAGAGAGAGCGAGAGAGAGAGAGAGGGAAAAAATCTAGGTAAAGCTAGTGCTGGACCTGATATGTTGCTACATCATAAGAATGATGGGTTGAAAGTTTCCTTCACTACCCCATCTCACACACACCCTCCCTTCCCTCCAACCCCACCCACCCTGTACTGAGCCCCAGGCTGTCTCCAGGGTACCTAGTAGAACACAATTCCTTGTTATCAACGCTCTCACATGGGGGTCCACGAATTGTTATGAGTGACTGTACATTCATATTATATTTATTCACACTAGGATATAGCTTACGTAATTTTAGCATAAATGGTTAAATAACAAAATATACAGTATATACTGTATATTGACGCACAAACGAGGCTTCACTTGCTCTCCACTCAATAGACTGCATCGTTATCACTATATTTAAGTGCTCCCTAACTTCGAGATTATACATTCGTATTCGTTAATTTAGATAATTCTTATGGACTATCTTCTAATCGAAGTATTACACTTGTCCTGTTATTATTTATTAACATTATATCGATGAATAGCACTTCTTCAATTTAAGACTAACTTACACTTGTGTTTTAATAGATTACGTAGCAATACTATGTATACAAACTTTTGGTTTTACTGTGCGTAGAGTGATTCTTGATGATAACCAAAAGGTATTTATTTGTTAATTAGTTCACTATGTAATTATGCATAGAATATATTGTATTCACTTGTTATTATTATTATTCAAATAATTATTAGTAATTCCCTGATTTATTTGGGCTTCACTAGTACTTTCTTGACTTCACTTTTTACAAAGAATCATAGTATCTACTCGCACGAGAACACTTCTTTATATATAGTATTTATATTAATCTTGACTATTAACATTTGTATTATTTGTTTTTAAGATACAGTGAATATATATATATATAACTTCTCACAGTAGTTTCTTCTGTGGATTATCAACAGTATAATAATTGCACTTTATATTGTAGAGTGGATACTTAAGACTTCGGTGGATGCGTTGGCCGTGGTGATGATCCTGAAGTGGTTAGTTGACTCGAACCCTTGGAGTTGGACCTTGAAATTATCTTACTATGCCAGTACATAGGTAAAAACAATATCGAGTTAATGCAGGAGATAGCTCACTGACTACTCTGGTCTTTATAAGGAATTTGAAGCAGAACATTCAGAGTCTTTATTGGGTCTTAAATACCGTCTGTAAATATGCCAGTGCACCAACATACGTATATCGAGCGAACGTAAGACAAGTTGTTTTGTGACA